>JAJOOF010004799.1:0-43755 GCA_029582545.1 Solanum lignicaule | reverse complement strand
TACCGGAAGATAAATGGGAAAAATTAAAAACACCAATAGTAGTAACAAGATTTAATAATGAAGGAAGTATGATCACATATAAGACAAAAAATGTAAAAGTACAAATATGGGATAAGATACTAACTATAGAGGAAATATATAACTTTGAATTAACTACAAAGTTAAAAGGTAATCTGCTTGAAAACCAGCCCATCATGACTATACACATAAGGCCGACAAGGTCAAAACAAGGAATGTAAGCTAACAGTAAGGCTGACATGGCCACTCCAAACCATACAAACACATACCACATGTCTACAAGCCTCTAAGAGTGTCTTATGCGTCATATAGTTGGGACAGGGCCCCGACCTACCCATCTATACATATGAACTACCACTTCACACCATAGACTCAGGAGCTCTAGGAGAAGTGGAGCTTACCAACAAATTGCAGAATACGACAATCACCTACCAGAGGGGTATGTCTGAACCTACAACATGAAATATAGTCCCCCCGATAATGGGGCGATAGTAAAAATAACATGTACTAGTACGTAAGGCATTAAATAAACATATAAAAGACAATAATATAAATATTTGAACATGAATACCCCAGGAGGCATATAACTTGTACTCAAGAATCTTTCTAACATCAAATACACAATAACTTGAAATTTGTAGCATACAAGTCTCGCTACCTGAGCATCGTCATGTGCTCAAAGGTTTCAATGTAATAAATTGGGCATCATCAAGGGTCCAATGTAACACATCAAATAGGCATCATCAGGGCCCCAATATAATACATCAAGTGGGCATCGTCAAGGGCCCCTAATTATAATGCAATGAGAGGGCACCATTAAGGACTCATGCATCCTACTTCAAATGAATGCCATCAAGGTCCCTTTAATTATAAACATTATATTCTTATTTTATATGTAACTTATGTACATACTAAACAAGAAAATGACTTGGGACCTTGTCATAAAATATTTTAGATTCAGCTACCACAAGTAGGATGAAGGATGGTTGTGAATAGAGACTCGACAACTCTTACTTTACTTCCTTGCTTTAACTTTCTTTTGGATTAGCTTCTCTACACTTAACTAAACTCTCAGGATCTGTACATAACACCAAGATTATGTTCAATATACTCGCTAACTCCTTGATTCTCAGGAATAAAGTACATAAAACACTACGTCGCTTAGGCTCTCTCTCAATACATGTCGTTAAGACAAAAGATTCATGCCGAATGAAAACTAAGAGGACCATTACATACCTTTCGGTTAGTTAACTTGGAAACACGACAAAACTTCAATACATGTCGTTAAGACAAAAGATTCATGCCGAATTAAAACTAAGAGGACCATTACATACCTTTCAGTCAGTTAACTTAGAAGCACAACAAACCTTACATGTTGCAACACTTTGATCTGCAATGAACAACAATACAACTCACATTAAGCTAAATGATAGCTAGTACATAAATTAATCGAGCAAAAATATTGGTTCCTAAATAATAACTCAACACTCTACAACACTTATGCTTCTGTTACAGTTGAATATCAACATGAACCAAATTTATACAGATCAGTCCCAAACGTTATCAACAACAACATCCAAAAAACACCTTAAAACAGCCCAGCTTCATATAAAATTCTAAATACGATTTTCCAACTGTCTTATCGTATGTCCTAGATTACATACCTTAACTGTTACTTTACTTCACTCAACTAAATATTAATAGTGCTATTATTACCTCAAAACAACAATAAGACACCACATAAATGGGATTCCTTTTCATTGAAGAATCCTTCAACCCACGAGAAAAGAGGAGGAAACAAGTAACACAGCCTCTACTAAACAACCCTTCTTACAAATCGACGAAAACCTTATACGGGTCCATCTACGGGTTGCGGTTTGATATACTGACCTACATACTATCGGTGTAATTTATATTGAATTTTAATGCGCAAAATTTCATTCAGGTCCAATCTATGTCCCATAGAAGTTCTATGGACTGTAGATCCAATTCGTAAAATTTATACAATTTTTAGGCACTAAATAATTGACCTTTACACATATGAGAAATTTAAGAATCATCCAATACGACTTTACATGTGAATAAAGAATGATTCAGACTTTAGCTTGAAAATTCTTGGGGTGTTATTGTTTGAGTTAGTGGTTGGTTTTCCCACCAGGTGCGACAGTCTGGATCTGAACAAAAAAGTAATAAATTTGTAACTAAACAATTTATAGGAAAATAAGTAATTTAAAATTTGGGTGTAATGACATGAATATTTAATAATAATAAATATGCTTCCAATATAGGTTCAAGTACAATCACAAAAACTTGCTTCAATAAAACTAATAAAACTACAAGTTTAATTTTGTGTATATAATTTTTCTTAACTTGATCCGTGCTGCTGGCGGGTGAGCTGGACTTAGTAGTGGGTTAGGCCCCTAGGAACCAAACGATGTGAAGATCCTGGACTACATGGACCATCATGCAAGTTTGAAATTTTGTGAACCACCAAAAAAGGTTGTAAGATTTTTTTCTTTTGTTGTTAAACTCTCATATGGTTGAATTGCTTAAACCATTTTTTCAGTGCCAGAAAGGAAGAAAGCAAGAAATACAAAGACGGAAAAGAAATTCATGTTTGTAGAATTGACACTTACTTTTTTTTTTCCGTTAATGCATTGTCTTTAAATAATGTAGTACAAATTTGAGAATAATTTCTTGCATTTATGTTAATTAAATGCAATAAAGTTTAGATCATAGGATAATTAATAGGGATATGATGCCAATTATTATAAAGTTCTAGTGTACAACTAGTTTATTTAATACATCATCTTACTTATACTCGTGAAAAATAAGGAATTGAACTGAATTTATATGGATTGAAATGAATTAATTGCAATCACCCATATAAATATTGTTAAAAATAAATTAGGCAAGATAAGAATTAAGTAAAATGGTTCTAACTCATTTTCATCTACAAAAAAAAAGTAAATAAAAACTTCACATCTTTAATTGAGTTAAGTGAAAAATAATTATAAAAATAATATTATTTTTTAATAGATAGTACAAACCAAGAGACGTGCTCCACAACACTATTTTTATTTGCATCCTACGGGAAAAAATAAATACAATCAAAATAAAGTCGGAAAAAGGACAAATATACCCCCGAACTTTTGAAAATGGTATGTTAATACCCTCCCTTATACTTTTCATCAATCAGAGCCCTTGCCATCCAATAATAAGTACACATTTGTGTCATGCCGCGAGCCTTCATAAACCATTGTTGGTTCCCAAGCGAACCCTTGGCCTGACTCATTACTCAGCGGAAGACTTACTCAAGCAAAATGAAAACTCATGATGCAAAAATAACTTTAAAAAACATAATTGAAACTCAACTCCAATAATCATCTGAAAATAATTTAACAAGTATTAGTTAAATGCCTCATTAACTCAAAATATACAACAACAAAGGGAATAATGACAGACTCCTCGACTTTTAAACTATCTATAAAGCCTCTACTATTACAGAAGGATTATTGGGACAAGAATCACGACATTCTAACCAACCGAAAGTAAAAGTGGAACCCTCCGAAAGCAAGGAGGCTCATAAAAGCTAACTGGAACTGCAAGTGGTATCAACAGAGCATCTGCTCATAACCTTGAATACCTGTATCTGAATCATAAAAAGATGCAGGCCAAATGGCTTCATTACATTGAATGTACGAGCATGTAAGGGGAATTGTAAAACATAAACATAAGCTTGATTACCTCTTCTCAAACTCACTCAACTTAACTCAACTCAAACTCCACTCAAGGATGGGATACTCAACTCAAGGATAAGATACTCAACTAAAAGGTAAGATACTCAATTCAAGGATACTCAACTAAAGATACTCAACTCAAGATTCTCAAGGATAAAACAACAATAATAGATGCAATATATGGAAAGTTTCAAAACAATAGATAATAACTCAATTGTATGCAAAAATACAATAACAACTCATTTTAATGTAAACAAAACGATAATAACTCTTATTTGGAAGATTCTCTAACCGACAACGATCACTATGAGCTATGTGATAATACATCATCTCGCCCACACTGCTAGATCTGTCCTATACCTTATCGGAGTATAAGACATCCTCAAATAAGTGGATGCACTAAGATATGCTTAAAAAACAATAAGAAATCAACTAAAAAGTATGACCCTTTCAACCCACGTTGGTATACATAGTTTATGAGGACTTTGAGTTGTCTGAACTCGTCCCCATATCGGTGCTCAATACTACTCCCAATAATATAACTCATGCTCATATGTTTAAAAATATTTCCTCATCCTCAAACTTTGAGATTATGACTCAAAAGGTTCTCTTAAAAGAGATAGTGCTAAAAAATTCCTCATGAACTCATTTGGAAATCAAAGTTTCCTCTCATTTTAAATGTAAAGACATTTAATCTTGGGATTATTTAGTTCCCATATATTCATTTTGAAAAACATGAAACTCAACTCTCCTCATCCTCATCCTCATTTACTCAAGTCTTAAAACAAATTATAAATAATTGTAAAATAATTCTCAAAATAGGGTTCATGCCAAATTATGGACGTGAATGACTCAATTCAAAGGTTTCAATAACCATATATAGAACTCAATACTCGGAACTCAATAAATCCAAAACTCAAGAAATCAATGATACTAATCATATCAAGAACGCTTGACCCATAGGGTTCGTTGCGAAATTATGTGCATAAACGACTCAACTCAAAGACCTTCATGTATAACATATGGTAGTCCCATAATTAGGAACATAATCTTGAAGGGATTAGGAACTCAATAATCAAGAACTTAGAACTCGAAGGTACTACTCCTCTCAAAGATACTCAATTTATGGAGTTCATGCAGAATTATGGACATGAACGACTCGACTCAAGGATCTCAATAATAATGTAGACTCATCAATACACTCCTCTAAATATTATACTCACTTACTCGAGTCTTGAAACAACTTATAAGTAATTGTAGAAGACTCCTCAAAAAGGCTCAAAGGGACTTTCTCAAACTTTACTCAAAAGAACTCCCTCAAACTTGGCGCCTAATCTTTTCTTGAATTTGAAATGTGAATTCAAGAGTTATGATTCATGATATGAAGGATCTCGTTATGATTAAATGTTATTTAGAATAGTAAAATCAGGATGGGTGGGAAGGTATACTTTAAAAGAACTCAGACGGGACAAACGACGGGGGCATGCGACCCTGGCGCACTGAGTGGCATGGGGCGCCATCCCCTAAATAGCAAAACGTCATTTCTGGCGTGGCACTCCAGCCCCCTATCCTGAAATTTCCGACGAATTTTCTTCTTTGATTTTTTGCCCTAATTCACATAGAATCTAATGGTTTCTTCCAAACTCTCCTAGATTCGAATACCCAACCTTAGTAAACAAAAATCCACTCATAAACAACCCTCAAACTTCTAACATTCATCTCAAGAATTCATCACACCTCATTATTAAAGATTTAGGAAATGAAACTTCAAGAAACTCATCAAGAACTCAATTATTTGAACAAGAATGAAATTACGGATTAAAATCACATGGGGTGAACGAACCCAACACTATGAGAACTTACATACGTCTTTAGAATAAAATCCTTAGCGAAATCCCTCAAAGATCGCAAGAATCTTGAATTCTTGAAGCTTTTCTCCCTTTTTTTCCTCTTGTACTCCTCTCAAAAACCCTAAGTGCGTTTAGGAATAACTAAAACTAATTCCAATCAGTTTAGACCCCTAAAAGGTTAACAAAATTGAGCTAGGCTAGTGGGGTAAGGAAACAACCAAAATACCCCTCATTAATTCGGGTAAATTTCCTTAACTAGACAGGCTTAACTTAGACAAACATATCTCCTTGATCTGAACTTAGACTTTAACAAACTCAACGGCGTTGGAAAGAGGACTCAGAGATCTTTCATTTGATATCTTATGTGTCTCCTAAATCATCCTGTGCTAAAAGTTATGATCGTTTGAAGTTGACCCAAAACTTAAAAGAACTTACGAATGACTTGAATGAATGCTCTTTAGTTCTTTTTGGAACTCAAGGTGAAACATCTAGTGACCTTAATTAACACTTAAGGAACTTTAAATACCTTGGTGAAAATCTTACTCACAACAAAGAATGGTTCAAGCCTTAACTCAAAAAATTTCCGGGGTGTTACATTATCTCCTCTTTGGGATCATTCGTCCTCGAATGACGGCTGAACTGGGTATGAAATGGGGTTACTCTTACCATCTCCTCTGACTCATGAAATTTCCTACTAATACAGGCTGGACTGATTCATACCAAGAGTTGGGACCTTGTATAGTACCTAAATCAAGAACGATGTTGTTGTGAACATAGGCACTCTCTCTCTTTGAAGTTACCTTATCTGAAACAAAGGAAATCTAAACATGAAGTAAGAATAGGAATACCATGCCTGGGGTAATGTGACTGCTAGCTGTTAAGCTTAGCAACACTCCTTAACTACGCTCTTCTTTCCTTATTACCATACCTCATTGGCTGTAACTCATAGCTCCCACAAGGGTACATGACTTCTCTTACCAAGGCTTGAGTCTAACGACGCACTCTTACTATATTCAAGCTTAACCCAAATCCTTGAGTCCAGGTTCTATACCTCTCTATAGGGAATCTCATCCAAAGAATATTTTTCTTGACCACCACATTTAATCAACATTGGGCTCATATCAAGAACCACCTAATGTTTAACAACAACACATTCAAGCTTAATACTCTAACAACTCCCTGGACTCCTACTAACCAACTCCTTAAGATGTTTTCATTCTCTCATCATCTCTGCCATACCAACTAGAATTTCCCACATTACTACTCGAAACCAACTAAGGGCTCTCATTTAACTATTTCTTATAGTAAAACCTCATCATCCTCTTCCTCCTCATTTATAACCTTAGATGGAATTATCAGACCATCTTATCACGATAAGAACATTAACCTTCTTATTCTAACATTACTCCACTACTATAAGGACCTCCTAAAAGATATCTTCCATACTCTTTTGAACTCATTACTATCTTATTCTAACCACTTGACTTGATTTCTCATCTTATCATCTCCCCCTTAGGTCTAAAGCTGACACTTGAAAGCTATGGACCTATTCCATCATCTCCAAACTAGCCTACATCCCCTTTACTCTAATACTCCAGAAAAGTTTACCTCATGACTACTGAACTCTCCATAAGCAAGTACTAAGACCTCATTTCTAGGGTGCTCTCTTAACCTCTTCTCATTGTCTTCTAAGGCTGTTTCATCAACTCTTTTAGGAAAAATTAACACTTGTACCAGCCTATCCCATATTGGCAGCTCAATTATATAATCTATGCACACATGAAAAATTATGACCTCTATTGGGACCTCATCTGGCTACATACAATCTCGGGTGTACCTCCTACTGCTCTTGCTAATCTAACAACTTGGCCACCTTCATTTCTTTCCTCTATGGGTCATAATATTTAATTCAAGCATAGTGTCTATTTCCAAACACGGATATCAATATAATTACTGACATCTACCATATTAACTTATGAACACCAAATAACTTCAAGCAACACTCCCCCATTAAGACCTCCTGACAAGTAGTCAATCTTTAGATCTCCATCTACCTACCTACATATTTCTTTCACCTACCATTTCATAACTTAAGTACTATTTACTCACTTACTGCGCATTATCTCTCAAATAATTCTATCATTATCTGATTACCACGTGGTTCTCCTTTCAAATATCATAAGCCTAACTTGGGTCTATCACCTCATGAATATTTTTCTCTCTTATTGAAAACATGTATTTAGTCTCCTCTAACACGATTGCACATCGACATCAACTCTATTCTAGTTAAAATATACTCTAACTCATCATGACTAGCAATTATTCCTCTTCCTTTTATTATGAACTCTCTTTAACATTATTATTCCTTAGTCTACTCATAAAGGAAACTCATCATTTGTAAGTAATTGGGTACGTGATTGCAGTAACATAATCTACTCCATCACTATCTCCCTTTCATAGATTTCTATACCTCTGTATGCTTTTCCCTAACAGGGGCACTCTTTACTACTGCTGTTCATAATCTCATCATTCATACTATCTTTTAGGGTGGAATTATTACCCAAGAGCTAAAACACACTTTCTCATAAGGGTATCACTTGAATAAGGTTTAGAGAAGAGAGTACATCTCGATTTCAGCTCAAACGCACGATTCATATGAATGTGAGTGCATTCTTTTGAATTCAATAGTTAACTAACTCATAGGCTCTTCTCAAGCTCCTCTACATTCTCATGAGTTACTCAAGATTTTTTTCTAAGAGAAACTCATCAATAAAGAACTGACTTTTCTTTTCAACCACCTCTAATATGAGGGCTAGTCGAATGAATCTGAGAAATGCACTACTTTGAATAAGCTCGATACGACATAGTTCTATTGCACAATTTAGAGTTTGAAAGAAGGGAAACTTTTCTTAAATGTCTGTAGTCCCTCATATATAGAAGTGGGGCCCTCACAACCATAAACAAGACCCTACTGATACGGTTTCATAGACACCCTAGGACACTTGAAGTTTGTGCTGATACCAAGTTTGTCACGCTGTGAGCCTACACCCTAGACGTAATAACACTCGAAAACCATTGTTGATTCCCAAGCAAACCCTTGGCCTGTCCCATTACTCAGCTGAAGACTTACTCAAGTAAAATGAAAACTCATGATGCAAAAATAATAAAAACTTAATTTAAACTCAACTCCAATAATAATCTGAAACTAATTTAACAAGTATTAGTTAAATTCCTCATGAACTCAAAACATTACAACAACAAGGGAATAATGACAGACTCCTCGACTTTTAAACTATCTATGAAGCCTCTACTATTACAGAAGGATTATTGGGACAAGAACCATGGTATCCTAAGCAACTGAAATTAATAGTGGAACCCTCCGAAAGTAAGGAGGCACACCAAAGCTAACTGGAACTGCAAGTGGTATCAACAGAGATTTGTTGATAACCTTGAATACCTGTATCTGTATCATCAAAAGATGCAGGCCAAATGACGTTATAACATTGAATGTACTAGCATATAAGAGGAATTCTAAAGCATAAACATAAGCTTAAACTGGTAGAAACGAAACATACTTACCTCTTATCAAACTCACTCACCTCAACTCAAACTCCACTCAAGGATAGAATACTCAACTCAAGGATAAGATACTCAACTAAAAGGTAAGATACTCAAACCAAGGATACTCAACTCAAGATACTCAACTCAAGAAACTCGACTCAAGATACTCAACTCAAGATACTCAACTCAAGATACTCAAGAATAAAGCAATAATAAAAGATGCAATATATGGAAAGCTTTCAAAATAGTATATAATAACTCAATTGTATGTAAAAATACAATAATAACTCATTTGTATGTAAGCAAACAATAATAACTCTTATTTGAGAGATTCTCTAACTGACAACCATCATTATGAGATGTAACACCCGGATTCGAGAAATGGCAAGATAACTATTATTTTAGAAGTTATAGGTGTCAACCCACGAAGGCCACCCACGACCCGTGGATGGGACCACCGATCGTAGGTGTGGTCCGTGGTTGATAACCCTAGCACTTCCTAAATGGATCAAACCCACAGAACCTTGGTGAAACTACGGTCCATTGTCCAGACCCCAAAGCCATGTTTTTGACCATGAACGACAGTCGTGCAGAACAGATTATTGGTCAATCCATAGTCCGTCAGTAGTGGTCCACAGGTCGTGGCTGGCATTTAAGTTTTAGGGGAAATTGGGTCTTTTCCTAATTATTTTTTCCCTATACTACATCATTTTGCCTATGTCTAAGACCCCTATATAAGTATTTTAACCCCCAAATTTCCCAATAGAAATCATTCTCTCTATTCACCAAAAAGAAGAACTCTCCAAAATATTTCTCTATCTAGAACTTGAAGAAGAAGAAGGATTCAACCTAGGGTTTCAAGTCAAAGTCTCCATTCCTCCATTAAAGATACACAATTGGCTTTGAGGTATGATAATTTTCATCCATGGATTCCTTCCATTCATGGAGTTCCCAAATTCTCCTATTTTCAAATATTAGAATTCCCCAATTGAGTTGGGTTTTCTTTAGTCGCCATGGGTTTCTTTTGATTAATTGATTTAAATGATGGAATTATGATCTCTAATGCAATAATTAATTAAATACTATTATATTATGATTTTCCCCTATGAACCCATGTAACCCCATGTTTTCCAAGTTATAATCATATGATGTGGGATTTTCATTATGAAGGAAGAATTTTATGAAATAAAGCATGCATTGATAGAATTACATGAATTTATGATGAAATCCATATCTAACCCATGTTTTCTAAATGTTGATGATTGAAAATGGGTTTTGAACCTTGAAAGGTAAAATATAGAATTATGCATGTTCTTATGAAATATATGTATATATTTTAAGGATGCTTTAAGAGTGAAGTATCAATGATGATGTTAATGTTGTGTTGTTGAAATAATTTTCTCACAAACACATGAAAGCATGATTGTGAAAGGTTTTCTCACATAAGAAAGGATTCGAAGGTTGAAAGGTCTTCTCACCTAATTGAATTAAAGATAAAGAGCTATCCTAATGAAACCTAGCTTGGATTAATTATTGAATGATACCTCTCCATTGATAATGATTTAGCTTAGATTAGCAAGATGACGTGCCATTCCATGGATAATAAGAACAAGTAAGAAATGACTATTCTATGGTATTTATGCTTAGCACTGAGAGGATATTGAGATGGAGGCTCTCCCCTTAGTAGAGGTCGGGTTTCTAGTAATAATCTCCTTATTCCTTGCCTAGGTGCCCCTATAGAATGATTGTCTAGATAGACATTAGCTAGTGGATCCACTTAAGCTAGAAGTTTATGGTCCTTACCTTGGCAAGTAGGACAACCCTTTTCGGTATGGGAGACATCGGGGGATAATGTTATAGCTCACATGGTCTCTATGTCGGTTAAGGCTACTTCCAACATTAATAATGAACTAAGGTTACTTCAAGAAGTATCTCATATGTATTCAAAGGTTGTAAAGATGTTAGCTTGCATTGACCATGTTTTATGACTTATGTTTTCTAACCTTCTTATATCATGTTTTAGCTTGGTCAATTGCATGTCATGAAATGTCCCGTTTTAGCATGATTTAAATGTTTTATGCATCGCTATCATTCTTGGTACAATATTTTGTACTAACGCATATTCTTGCCTGCATTTCCCCATATGTAGGGTCCGACAGTCAAGTTCCCCAGTTTCTTGTCTAGTGGTTGATTTTGAGATTTCCGAGCTTTGGTGAGTCATTATGATTTGAGGATGGACTTTCATCGTTTCAGTTTCCTTCTTGTATTTTAGTTTTGGACATGATGTATGGGCTAGGCCCAATTGCATTCTATTGTATTTAATGGTTATTGAGACAAATGTTTTAGACTTCCATTTTCTTTTATAAAACTTTTGGACTTGAAATGTTGTTCTATATTTTATGTTCTATTTATTATCATATGAATATTAAGGGGCTTGTATGGGGTCTCTCGGGGTCCTATACGCCATGTTGCATCTAGGGTGTACCCCTAGTTCATGACAAACTTGGTAATTAGAGCACAAGGTTTATAATGGTCCTAGGATGTCTCATAAGCCACGTCGAGGAGAGTCTTGTTCATGAGTGTTAAGTGCACCACATTTATGAAGGATAGGCTACTAGATGTTTAGTAAACTCCACTTCTTTTATTACTCTAAAGTCGTGCGATTGAGTTTAAATCTATAAGGTCTCTCTCTTAATCATTATCCGATGCTCTACATGATATGGCTACTCGAAGAGCTTATGCTAGAAGGAATGTGAGGGAGAATGTGGAATAAGAAGCTCCTCCCCAAGCTCCACAAGTTCTGGTTCATCCTTTGGCCGAGCAAGTGAGTAATGTGAAGTTTAGAGATCCTTTTCAAGTATTGGCACACGCCGTGACGGCCCAAGCAAAGGGGGATGTTGCGGTTCCCATGAACCCAAATGTGGGTACGGTGGCATCTAGAGTGAGGGACTTCACTAGGATGAATCCTCTAGAGTTTCATGGTTCTAAGGTTGAGGAAGATCATCAAGAGTTCATTGACGAGGTTTACAAGGTGTTGATGATCATGGGAGTGACGCCAGTGGGAAAGGCAGAGTTGGCCTCTTATCAACTTAAGGGTGTGGCTCAAATATGGTATAACCAATGGAAAGAAGGAAGACCGAAAGATGCGGGTCCTCTTGATTGGGAGAAGTTTAAGGCTGCTTTTCTTGATAGGTTCTTTCCCCTTGAAATGAGGGATGCAAAGGTGCTTGAGTTCATCAACCTTTGTCAAGAAGTATGAGTTTGAGGGAATATGATTTGAGGTTCACACAATTGTCTAAATATGCTCCAATAATAGTTTCCAATTCTTGGGCAAGGATGAGTAAGTTTATTTCAGGTGTGTCCTAAATGGTGGTTAAAGACTGTCGTACCACCATGCTCATTAATGACATGGACATCTCTCGTCTTATGCTTCATGCACAACAAATCGAAGATGAGAAACTTAAGGAAAAGTCTAGGGAAACAAAGAGGGCTAAAACTGGTGATGGGAATTTATCTCATGTCATGTCCGATGGACATGGTCATCCTAGGTTTTGACAAAGGTTTTCCAGACAAGATTCCTCCAATGCTCCTCCTAAGTTCAACAAAGATAGGGTGTCTAACCCTAAGCCTCAAGGAAGGAATGATAGTGGATCTTCATTGCCTATGTCTACTTGTGTTAGGTGTGGAAAGAAACATGAGGGTAAGTGCCTAGCCGACACGGATGATTGCTTTAGTTGTGGTAAAAGTTGTCATAAGATGAGGGATTTCCCCATGCTTACAACAATGGAAGAGAGGGCAAGAAAGCTCCTCTTAGTGGTTCAGGTTCCAATGCTCTTAAGCGAAACCGATTCTATGCACTTCAGACTAGTGGTGAGCCAGAAGGTTCTCCCGATGTGGTTACTGGTATGTTAAAAGTCTTTTAACTTAAACTTTATGCTTTACTTTATGCCGGTGCTACCTTGTATTTTGTGATGACATATGTGGCTATGAGGTTTGATGTTCTTTCAGATGTGTTGTTAGATCCTTTTTCTATCTCTACTCCTGTTGGTGATTTCGTTGTGGCTAAGAGGGTCTATAGAAAGTGTCTCATTTACTTGTACCATAGAGTTACTCTTGTCGACTTGGTAGAGCTTGATATGTTTGACTTTGATGTTATCCTTGGGATGGATTGGCTGCATTCATGTTATGCTTCTATTGATTGTAGAACTCGTGTAGTCAAGTTTCAATTCCCAAATGAGCCTATCCTAGAGTGGAAAGGGGGAAATTGTATGCCTAAGGGTCAGTTTATCTCTTGTCTTAAAGATAGAAAGATGATTTCTAAGGGTTGCATATACAATCTAGTTAGGGTGAGGGATATGGATTCTGAAACCCCTATTCTTGAGTCGATCCCAATTGTTATTGAGTTTATGAAAGTGTTCCCAAATGACTTACTCGATATTCCTCCCGAAAGAGAAATAGACTTCGATATTGACCTCCTCTCCGATACGCAACCTATATCTATTTCTCCTTACCGTATGGCTCTGGTAGAACTTAAGGAGTTGAAAGAACAATTGAAAGATTTATTGGATAAATGTTTCATCCAACCGAGTATCTCTCCATGGGTGCTCCAGGTTTTTTTTTTTAGAATGAAGGATGGTTATCTTCGTATGTGTATTGACTATCGTTTGTTGAACAAGGTGACCATTAAGAATAAGTATCCTCTTCCAAGGATAGATGATTTGTTTGACCAACTTCAAGGAGCAAGCTACTTTTCTTAGATTGATCTTCGATCGGGTTATCACCAATTGAGGGTGAAAGAATATAATATTCTGAAAATAGCTTTTCGAACCCGGTATGGTCATTTTGAGTTTTTGGTAATATCATTTGGGTTGACTAATGCTCCGGCGGCATTTATGGATTTGTTGAATAATGCATTTAGACAATACCTTGATATGTTTGTGATTGTTTTCATTAATGATATATTGATCTATTCGAGAAGTGAGAATCAACATATTGAGCATTTGAGGATTGTGATACAAATTCTCAAGGACTGACAACTCTTTGCAAAGTTTAGTAAATGTGAGTGTTGGCTAAGGTCTGTGGCTTTTCTTGGGCACATTGTTTTGAGTAAGGTTATTGAGGTGGATCATAAGAAGATGGATGTGGTCAAGAGTTGTCCTAGACCTCTATCCCTTTCAAATATTAGAAGTTTCTTGGGTTAAGCTGGTTACTACAGAAGGTTTGTTGAGGGGTTCTCTTCAATTGCCTCTTCTTTGGCAGCTTTGACTCAAAAGAAGGCCAAGTTCATATGGTCCGAAGCATGTGATAAGAGTTTCAAAGAGTTGAAGGATAGACTTACTTCCGCCGGTGTTGACTTTATCGGAAGGGACTGATGGTTTTGTTGTTAATTGTGATGCCTCAAGAATTGGGCTAGGGTGGGTGCTTATGCAAAATGGGAAAGTTATTGCCTATGCTTCAAGGCAACTTAATATCCATGAGAAGAATTATCCTACCCATGACCTTAAATTAGCGGCGGTTGTTTTTGCCTTAATGATTTGGAGGCATTATTTTTATGGTGTTCATATTATGTTTTCACTAACCACAAGAGTTTGCAATATGTGTTCAATCAGAAGGATCTAAATCTTCGCCAAAGAAGGTGGCTTGAGTTATTGAAATATTATGACATGAGTGTTCTCTATCACCCTGGTAAGGCTAATGTGGTGGCGGATTCTCTTAGTCGATTGTCCATGGGGAATGTTGCTCATATTGGAGAAGGTAAGAAGGAGTTGGTTCGAGATGTTCATAGATTGGCCCGATTGAGTTTTCAGTTAGTGGACTCCACCAAGGGTGGTATTATGGTTCATAATCATCTTTTGTGAAGAAAGTGAAAGCCAAGCAAGATCTTGATCCAATTTTGGTTGAGTTGAAAGAAGCGATGCTTAAGAAATCCGTTGAGGCTTTCTCCCAAGGAGGAGATGGAGTCCTTAGATATCAAGGTCGGTTGTGTGTTCTTAATGTTGATGACTTGAGGGAACATATCTTGTTAGAAGCCTATAGTTCTTGGTATTCCATTCACCCGGGCGCCACTAAAATGATATCGTTATTTGCGGGAGGTCTATTGGTGGAACGGGATGAAGAAGGATATTGCGAAATTTGTGACTAACTGTCCTAATTGTCAACAAGTGAAAGTTGAACATCGGAAACTGGGAGGTTTGTCTCAAGACATTAGCATTCCTACTTGGAAGTGGGAAGATTTGAACATGGACTTTATTGTTGGTTTGCCCTGCACCTGGCGACAACATGATTCGATTTGGGTTATAGTAGACCAAATGATGAAATCTGCTAATTTTATTCCTGTTAACGTTTCCTATTCGGCGGAGGATTATGCTAAGTTGTACTTAAGAGAAATGGTAAAGTTGCATGGAGTGCCTTTGTCCATTATTTCTGATCGTGGTGCCCAATTCACTTCTCAGTTTTGGAAGTCTTTCAAAAGAGGTCTTGGTACTCGTGTTAAGCTTAGTACGGCCTTTCACCCACAAACCGACGGGCAAGTGAAGCATACTATGCAAACTTTATAGGACATGTTGAGAGCTTGTGTGATTGATTTTAAGGTTAATTTGGATGACCATTTGCCATTGATTGAGTTTGCTTATAACAATTGCTATCACTCGAGTATTGATATGGCTCCATTTGAGGTATTATATGGTAGTAGGTGTAGATATACTATAGGTTGGTTTGAGGTTGGTGAAGTTGCCCTAATAGTTCCCGAGTTGGTACATGAGGCCAAAAGAAGGTTCGACTTATAAGAGAAAAGTTGAAAACAACTCAAAGTTGGCAAAAGTCATAAGACGATGTGAGAAGAAGAGATCTCCAACTTGATGTTCATGATTGGGTTTACTTGAAAATCTCACCCATGAAGGGTATAATGAGGTTTGGTAAGAAAGGTCAGATTTTGAGACGTGTAGGTAAGGTTGCTTATGAACTAGATTTGCCTAATGAGTTGGCATCGGTACATCCGATTTTCCATGTCTCTATGTTGAAGAAATGTGTTGGTGATCTAATATCTATAGTTCCTTTAGAAAGTTTGTGACTTAAGGAGAATCTTTCTTATGAGGAAGTTCCGGTTGAGATTTTAGACCGGCAAGTTAAGAAGTTGAGAAATAAAGAAGTAGCTTCCGTGAAAGTGTTGTGGAGGAATCAATTAGTTGAGGGTGCTATTTGGGAGGCCGAGACAGATATGATGTCCCGATATCCTCATGGTTTGTTCTTTGTTTTGGAGTCATGTGTCTTAAATGTTTCCATGATTTGCTTACTATGCATGTTCATGAAAAGCTTAAGTTTTGAAAGAAAATGAGTTACATGATTGATTTTTCCTCATGTTGATGTGCATTGAGTATGAGTTGCATATGAATTTTCATGATATCATGATATGAGCATGTTAACTTGGAGTTGTTATTTTCCTCCTCGGATATGTGCATTATGAGAATTGCATTTAGGTTTGGGCTGCTAGTTTCCTATCTTCCTTATGATGTTATAAGTATGTCCTAGCTTGGAGTCAATATTCCTCTTTGGTTGTGTTCATTTTGGTAAAGTTGCATGCATGATGGGGTTGTTAGTTTGGAGTCCTTTTCCCCTAAGTGATGTCTAGAATCTCATTCGACGACGAATGATCCCAAAAGGGAGATAATGTAACACCTTGGATTCGAGAAAGGGCAAGATAACTATTTTTTTAGAAGTTGCACGTGTCAACTCACGAAGGCCACCCACGGCCCATGGATGGGACCACAGACCGTAGGTGTGGTCCGTGGTTGATCACCCTAGCACTTCCCAAAACGTCCAAAACCACGGCCAAACCAACGGACCGTTCATGGAACCATGGTCCGTGGTCGAGGGCCCGTGGTCCAGACCTAAAAACCAAATTTCTAACCATGGACGACGGCCGTGCAGGATGGACCGTCGACAGTGGTCCGTAGGTCGTGGTTGGCACTTAAGTTTTATGGGAAATTGGATCTTTTCCTAATTATTTTACTGTAATACTATGTCATTTTGCCAATGTCTAAGACCCCTATATAAGTATTTTAACCCCCAAATTTCCCAATAGAAATCATTTTCTCTATTCACCAAAAAGAAGAACTCTCCAAAATATTTCTCTCTCTGGAACTTGAAGAAGAAGAAGGATTCAACCTAGGGTTTCAAGTCAAAGTCTGCATTCCTCCATTGAAGATAAGAAATTGGCTTTGAGGTATGATAGTTTTCATCCATGGATTCCTTTCATTCATGGAGTTCCCAAATTCTCCTATTTTCAAAGATTAGAATTCCCCAATTGATTTAGGGTTTTCTTCAATTACCATGGGTTCTTTTGATTATTGATTTAAATGATGAAATTATGATCTCTTATGCATGAATTGATGAAATACTATGATTTTATGACGTTTCCCTAATGAACCCATGTAATCCCCATGTTTTCCAAGTTATGATCATATGATGTTGGATTTTGATTATGAAGGAAGAGTTTTATGAAATCAAGCATGTATTGATAGAATTACATGAATTTATAATGAAATCCATATCTAATCCATGTTTTCCAAAGGTTGATGATTGAAAGTAGGTTTTGAACCTTGAAAGGTAAATTATGGAATTATGCATGTTCTTATGAAATTTATGTAAATGTTTTAAGGATGCTTTGAGAGTGAAGTATCAATGATGATGTTAATGTTGTGTTGTTGAAACGATTTTCTCACAAACAGATTAAAGCATGATTGTGAAAGGTTTTCTCACATAAGAAAGGATTCTAAGGTTGAAAGGTATTCTCACATAATTAAATCAAAGATAAAGAGTTATCCTAATGAAACCTAGCTTGGATTGGTTATTGAATGATACCTTTGCATGGATAATGATTTAGCTTTGATTGAAAAGATGACGTGCCCTTCCATAGATAATAAGAACAAGTAAGAAATGACTATTGCTAGGGATTTATGCTTAACACCGAGAGGATATTGAGATGGAGGCTCTCCCGTTAGTAGAGGGCGGGTTTCTAGTAGAAATCTCCTTATCCCTTACCTATGTGCTCCCATAGGATGATTGTCTATATAGACATTAGCTAGTGGATCCACTTAAGCTTGAAGTTTATGGTCCTTACCTTGGTAAATAGGACAACCCTTTTTAATGTGGGAGACACCGAGGGATCATGTTATAGCTCACATGGTCTCTATATTTGTTAAGACTATTTCCCACATTAATAATGAACTAAGGTTATTTCAAGAAGTATCTCATATGTGTTCAAAGGTTGTAAAGATGTTAGCTTGCATTGACCATATTTTATGACTTATGTTTTCTAACCTTCTTATATCATGTTTTAGCTTGGTCAATTGCATGTCATGAAAGATCCCGTTTTTACATGATTTAAATATTTTATGCATGACTATCATACTTGGTACATTGTTTTGTACTAACACATACACTTGCCTACATTTCCCCAAATGTAGGGTCCAAAAGTCAGGGTCCCAGTTTCGTGGCTAGTTGTTGATTTCGTGATTTCCGAGCTTTGGTAAGTCCTCATGCTTCAAGGACGAACTTTCATTGTTTCAATTTCCTTCTTGTATTTCAGTTTTGGACATGATGTAAGGTCTAGGCCCAATTTCATTATATTGTATTAGATGGCTATAGAGATAATTGTTTTAGACTTCTGCTTTCTTTTATAAAACTTTTGGACTTGAAATGTTGTTTTATGTCTTATGTTCTATTTCTTATGTTATGAATGGTAAGTGGCTTGTATGGGGTCTCTCATGGTCCTATACACCATGTTACATCTGGGGTGTACCCCTGGGCGGTGACATAAGCTATGTGATGATACAACATCTCACCCATACTGCCAGAACTGTCCTATACCTTGCCGGAGTATAAGACATCCTCAACTAAGTGGATCCACTAAGCTATGCTTAAAAAACAATTAGGAAACATCTAGAAAGTATGACACTTTCTATCCACGTTGGCATACATGGTTTATGAGGACTTTGAGTTATCTGAACTCGTCCCCATATCGGTGCTCAATACTACTCCCAATAATATAACTCATGCTCATATGCTTAAAACATTTCCTCATCCTCAAACTTTGAGATTATTACTCAAAAGATTTTCTTAAAAGAGATAGTGCTCAAAAACTCCTCATGAACTCATTTAGAAATCGAAGTTTCCTCTCATTTTAATCACTCTTGGGATTACTTTGTTCCCATATATTCATTTTAAAAAACATGAAACTCAACTCTCCTAATCCTTATCCTCATTTATTCAAGTCTTTAAACAAATTATAAATAATTGTAAAAGACTTCTCAAAATAGGGTTCATGTTGAATTATGGACATGAATGACTCAATTCAAGGGTTTCAATAATCATATATAGAACTCAATACATGGAACTCAATAACTCCAGAACTCAAGGACTCAATGATACTACTCATCTAAGAATGCTCAACTCATAGGGTTCATGCGAAATCATGAGCATGACCGACTCAACTCAAGGACCTTTATGTATAACATATAGTAGCCCCATAATTAGGAATATAATCTCAAAGAGATTAGGAAGTCAATACTCAAGAACTTAGAACTCGAAAATACTATTCCTCTCAAAGATACACAATTTGTGGAGTTCATGCGGAATTATGGACATGAACGACTCGACTCAAGGATCTCAATAATAATGTAGACTCATGAATACACTCTTCTTATCTTATACTCACTTACTCAAATCTTGAAACAACTTATTAGTAATTGTAAAAGACTCCTCGAAAAGGCTCAAAGGGACTTTCTCAGACTTTACTCAACTGAACTCCCTCGAACTTGACTCTTAATCTTTTTTTTTTTGAATTTGAAATGTGAATTCAAGAGTTATGATTCATGATATGAAGGATCTCATGATGATTAAATGTAATTTAGAATAGTAAATCAGGAAGGGTGTGAAGGTACACTTTAAAAGAACTCAGACGAGACGAACGACGGAAAAAGAATGGGGGAAGGCGACCCTGGCTCACTGAGTGGCGAGCATAGCCCCTAAACTATAGAGCATCATTTCTGGCGCACTGCTGGCGCGGCGTACCAGCCCTTGCCCAGAAAATTCCAATGAATTTTCTTCTTCAATTTTTTGCCCTAATACACCTAGAATCGAATGGTTTCCTCCAAACTCTCCTAGATTCGAATAGCCAACATTAGCAAACAAAAATCCACTCAAAACAACCCTCAAACTCCTAACATGCATCTCAAGAATTCATCAAACCTCATTATTAAAGATTTATGAAATGAAAGTTCAAGAAACTCATCAAGAACTCAATTATTCAAACCCAAGAAAGACATTACGGATTAAAATCACATGATTGGTATATGGGTGAACGAACCCAAAATTATGAGAGCTTACATACCTCTTAAGAATCAAATCCTTAGCGAAATCCCTCAAAGATCGCAAGAATCTTTAATGCTTGAAGCATTTCTCCCTTTTTCTCTTCTTGAACTCCCCTCAAAATCCCTAAGCGCATTTAGGAATAACTAAAACTGATTCCAATAAGTTTAGATCCCTAAAAGGTTAACAAAAATGAGCTAGGCTAGTGGGCTAAGGAAAAGAACAAAATACCCCTCATTAATTTGGGTAAATTTTCTTAACTGGACAGACTAAACTCAAACGGACATATCTCCCTCATCCGAATTCGGACATTAGAAAACTTTGTGGTGTTGGAAAGAGAACTCAAAGATCTTTTATTTGATATCTTATGTGTCTCCTAACTCCTACTGTGCTAAAAGTTATGATCGTTTAAAGTTCACCCAAAACTTAAAAGAACTTACGAATGACTTGAATGAATTCTCTTTAGTTATTTTTGGAACTCAAGGTGCTATATCTAGTGACCTTAATTAACACTTAAGAAAATTTAAATTCCTCGGTAAAAATCTTACTCCCAACAAAGAATGGATTGAGTCTTAGCTCAAAAATTTTCCGGGGTTGTAACACCCCGTACATTTCAGCATGTATACGACTAAGTCAATACTGATGAAAGTATTTAAACTTGAGAAATAAGGTGATTATGAAGCTTAAATTTTAGAGTTGAGTATTAAGGTTAAGTTGCATCACCTACTTAGACTTTTTGACCAACTTAATAAGAGTAAGTAGCTGCATCACCTGCCATAGCTAAATAGATTTAATAAGAACAAGTAGCTGCATCACCTAGTTTGACATTTGAGCACCTTAAAAATGGCCAAGTAGGTGAATCACCTTCTTGGCAAATTGTGGTAAAAAATGAAGAAGATAGGCGGTGGAGTTCCAACATTTATAGGGTCATATTTAGCTCATTTATCTCTTAATTCTTACATAGAAAAAAAAACTTATCTCCAACACTCTGTTTTTCATTGTTTTCCCTCAATGATTATCACAGCCATCTAAAAAAATATTCCATGGGTTCTTGAGGAAACCCTCCTAATTTCCAGCCAAGGTATGTAGAAACCTTACGGTTTAGCTTGATTGTTCCATGAGATTTCATGTTTTTCATGCTTAAATATGGTGCAGACCTTTCCCTAAGTTGTCTTCTCATGTTTTCTTTGTTATTAAGAGAGTTTCTGTTCTTATTTTGTTCAAGTGTGAAGGGTAATTAAAACTCTTGAAGGAGTACAAGTTAAGAGAACAATTTTCCAGAATTTGAGGTAAGGTTACTGCCCCATTTTGTCTCACTATATATATCAGATTGGGTGAGATTTCTCTATGTGTTTTACTACAAATTCACAAGAAATGATCAGAAGAATTGAGTCAAAGTTTTATTGAATATTTTAGAAAGGTTTGGGGTTGTCTATACGTGGTGAAGTTTGGAGAAGTACTGGGTGGATAGTTGTGTTTATTAGTGTCAAAGGGCATGGTTTTATTCCTATATATGGTAGTGAGAGTGTTGTTTGTAAGTATGAGGTCATTGGGTGTTGAAACACCATTTATGAATTATAGAGATTTATGCCCGCTAGGTGTTAGACATAATGTTGTAGTGGTCCATTACTTGACCTATTGAGCCGATTGTGATGTAATCCATATATTTTGTATATTATCATTTGTAATATTGGCTAACCTTAAGAGAAAGGCATGTGAAATGATTTAGGGAAGAAATGAAGATACACCATTTGAATTGTAGGTTGTGTGGGCATGCTGCCCGTTAGGTGTGTATTTACTATTTTGGATGTTGTAAATCCCAGGTAGTGTCGGATGACCTCATGGGAAGGTCATAAATTGTGTAAACTTGGTGATAAAGGAATTAGTGAAAAGAACACTCATTAGTAGAGGGGTTTTGAGCTTGTTGCCCGACTACAGTTTTGGTAAGTTGAAGTGATCCAACCTTATTTATTAGCTGTTAATATTAGCTCTATTACTTGCCATTAATGCAGATTAATGCCTCAAAGGAAAGGCTGATTCATGGTACCACATAGTATTGGTCGAGAGACAAGGCATGTAAGGCTATTTGATTCCATATTTTATGGCATGAAGTCCTATATTCTGTGTACCAGAGATCTCTAAGTGATCCTCATGGTAAAATATACAATGTGAGGGTGTACAAACTCCAAAAATAATAATCTTCCTCATACCGTCCATGGTTTCAAAAATGTGTTAAGCTACTTCTATGTGTGTTCATTCTCCAATATTGGTGTGTTTATACTTTCAAGTATTATTGTGACAAAGGTACTCTTAACATAAAATTTCAGGAGTTATCCACCAAGTCAAATGAGGATCATTGAGTCAATAAGATCCTATATTATACATGTTACAAGTATTTGTATGCAGATACACATTATATGTATTATTCATTTTATATATCCTTACGTGGAATGTGTAACCCTTATTTGCGATTTGTTCTATGCTTCATTAGTTCACATGTTTATGCACCCTTACATTTGATATCGTCTACTAAGTGTGTAGCTATCATATCATCATATGCACTCCTCGCCTCTCCATTTGAGGAGTTATAGTCTCTATTTGAAATGCATGTATGCCTCCATTTGAGATGTCCAAATGTGTTTTAAATGAACCATGTGCTAGTAGAATCACTTGCTCACTTGTTATATACCACTTAATGACTCATTTTCTACATGTCCTCATGTTCTCACTTGTTGTCTGTCTTCATGGCCCATTTACGAATATGTTTTAGCCCAATAAGATTCATTGTGTCATATAAATTACTAAGTATTACTACATTGATGTTATATTTGTTTCTTATGTCATTATTGCTGCTTCAAGTCTTTTATTCATATGTTTACATCACTAGTTTATAGTCCTAAAGCTCAAAAGAATTATGAACAATCACAAAGATTAAAGAAAAGACGTAAAGAAAATATGTATTATTATGGGTGGCATCTCAAGGGCTGAAAGCCTAGCATGGGTCGATTCTGAAAGCAAAGTTGTATGCTTATGGGTGGTAGCTCAGGGGTTAAAATACCTAGCATGGGCCGATCCCAATTGATATATGTACAGCTGGCAGCACATGAGGTATAATACCTAGCATGGGCCGATCATAATTTGTAAATGTATGAGGACAACATCCCAGGGGTTAAAATATTTAGAATGGGTCATCCTCTTCTACCACTGATCAGCTGGTCATCATATCAAATTCTACAAAGTTTATAAAGAAAAGAATAGTAAAGTAAACCAAATAATGTAATGTACTCAATACCCTCCAAAAGAATAAGAAAAGATGGTCTTTCATCCTTATTTATGCATTTATAAATTGATACATAATTTCACTTGAGATCTTGTTTTACCTATGGACACTTTATGCTTTACATATTCAGTACATTCTTTTGTACTGACGTCCCTCATGGGGAAGCTGTGTTTCATGTCGCAGACTCAAGATTATAGAATCTGTCCAAGATAAGCACAAGATACTCAACTGCCTTTGGTGACCTCCATGTTGATTCAGAGCTCGTCGAGTCTCTAACATATATTTGATATTTTATTACCATTAAGGGTATGACGGGTTCCTGTCCCGACCTTATCTAAGTGTCTATCTTTTAGAGGCTCTGTAAACCAATGTCAAAGTGAAGTGTGATTATGTCTTGTTTTCTAGTAATTAAGGCCTCAACAACCAAGCAAGTCTATCTATTTTGGGCCTATTTATGTTGGTATTTTATCAGGGTATTTTACGTATACTCATCAATGATTTATAACTTCATTTGTTGCATGTATGATAATCAAGACTTATAAGTTGGTTCTCTCGGGCCTTTAGGGCATCGAGTGCATGTTCGTCTCAATGGGACTTAGGGCATGACAGGGGTGTTACAATCCCCCCCACTAATGAAACATTGATTAGTGGGAGGGGAAAATGTGCACTGATTATTGGACGACAAGGTTTTTGATGGACGAAAAGTATAACGGAAGGTATTGACATACCATTTTCAAAAGTTCGTGGTATATTTGTCCTTTTTCCCAAATAAAGTTGCGAAATGGAAATTTGTAGATATATGTATTCATTCCTATACATATTTAGAAGATATTAGTTTAAGAAATTCAATAAAAACTAGACAGGTAAATTATAATCTTCTCAAAGACATTAGTCTGTTAGTTATATTTTTCGTTTTGGTGTTGCATTCCCATTATTCACAACTAATTAGATTAGATTTATGGTACCACCACTTGCAATTCTTAGGGGTTATTTTCATAAATGATTTAACTTTTTTTTGAATTTATGGGGACTCAATCTTTGTTTTTTAAAAGCTACTTTTCTAAGCTTTATATGGTGAACTTATTTTATAAATGGTGTGTTGGGTTTAGTTTGAGTTAGTGGTTGGTTCTCCCACTAGTTGCTTTAGTGCGGATGCAACTCACGACAATCTGGGTCGTAACAAAAAAAGTAATACAAGTTTGTAATCAAACAACTTATAAGAAAGTAAATAAAACAATTAAGTTTAGAGTTGGGTGAGTTGAGCAATGATCTATTGTTAGCATATTTTGACCCAATCCATCTCACTCGTGGTAAACTTTTGACAAGGTTATACATAAAATCATTTAACATTTAGCCCATTTTGGTCTGACTAATTTCAGTCCCAACAATTAATTTACTATCCAATTCACACATAGAACCTAATATTGAATACCTCATATATATGAAATTACGCCCACCCCTAAACAAATATCGGAATAATTCATTTTTATGCCAATTACAAATATAATTTTTTAGTTAAATGGTCTCTTACGAGAGATACTTATGTATATATATATACACACACAATCACACACACACACACACACATATATATATATATATATATATCTATATATATGTGTGTGGGGGGGGGGGTGTTTTTTAACTTTTATATATACAAGATCTTAAAAAATATATTTTCTTCTATTCATAATTTTGTAAGTAGCCAAGATATTTTACTTTTTCAATTTATATTTTCTATCTTGACCCCTGATGAGACTGATATTTGGACTCATTTAGGGCTTTGTTTTGATAGTATAAGTGTCCTCAAATGCCTAATTTATGCTCTAAACTGATGTTAAAGTGTTTATTTGCAGCTATGAAGGCTAAGGAGCAAGGCAAGGATATGACCGGACAAAAAGGAACTAAAGAGCTGAAGAAGTGAATAAAAAAAATCCTGGCGATCGACAAGACCACTCGGCGCACCACCGAGTCGCGTTATAGCTCGCCCAAAGTTCCAGCAGTCCAACCCTGGTGGAGAACCAAGTTGGTGACATAAATGGGCAGTCAGCGGATCGCCGATCGGTTCCACGACAATAAATTGGATCGCCCAAAATTACAGGACCTGAGATGCTGAAGGCCAATGCAAAGTGGCGATGGAAGAGGACAATCGACGGATCTCCGATCCACATGGCGAGGCGCGACTTAATTCGCCGAGTGGACTTTCAGGCTAAATGTTGGGAAACTATAAATTGGATTTTAAAAAAGGATTTTGAGGAGTTCTCTCCCAGATATTTTAGTTCCCATTCTAGAGTTAGAGTTTTCTCCAAGTTTTCAGTTCTTATTGTAGACTTTGAGGATTTTAACTTGGGTTTTTGAACTTAACTGTTTTGGAGCATTGTAAAGGTTGGAGACTATTACCCACCTGATTGCTAATCGAGTTGGTAATTGTTTTTACCTTTTTATGACGTTTAGCTAAAACCCCAATTCTTGGGGTCTGATCATATGATTATGGGCTGAATTAGCTTATGTGTATTGTTATTAACCGATTTTAATGCTTGTTTGAAGTGGGTTTAATTAATAGTTGTGTTTTAATCTAAGAAATGTAGTTGCAAATGCAATTTGAACTTAAAATTCTAGGCTTGCTTGAAAAAGAGGGTTTAGAATCAAAGCTTTCAATTGATGATTGTAGTTACAGGGTTCATATGGGTTTAGCTTGAAAGAGTAACTCCTAATTTCGATTCTACCTATCTAGCGCAAGAGAGTAGATGAATTAAGGTGTGGGCTGTTCTTATTTTCTAAGCTTGTTGATGTTCTAAAGAAATCACTTGAATCGAAGTAGTTGTGCGAAAGAAAGCTATTTCACTCATAGCCTAGCCTACCCACTGAAATCTAGCCTTTTATTAGTACTCAATTTCCCATATAGTTAAATTTTCCTATAATCGATCACATCCCGAGAATTCCTTTCTATATTGTTATTTTCCCCTGTTTTCGTTGTTGTTTCTGCTGTTCATTGCAAATCCAAACCCCCATCTGACATTCATTGTCACCCCTTTTAGATTTATTTGTATGTTTCCGATGATTTTTATTCCTATAACCTATTATACCATGTTTGTACTTCATAACTAAATTGTAGACATGTACAACTCCCTGTGGGTTCGATCCCAACACTTCATTGGGTTTTATATTGGTCAACGATCGTTTACACCTAGAATTGGATAAGGTGTGTTTGAAACGTCCAATCAAAATAGCGCCACTACCGAGGAGTGGTGTTGTTTAAAATTCTTTTAATAAAGCTTGAATTGGTATCTCTGTTGTGCCACGACATTAACTAAGGCGCTTAATGGGACGCAATCCAAGTTTTTTGGTATTTTAATTGTTGTTTTTGAATAACTGGCATTGATTGTGCAAGTTGAAAAATGAAAAGTGTTGGAAGATGAGTAGTTTGGCGAGCTAAAGTCCATTCGATGAGATGCTGAACAGGTCGGCGAGCCCTGACTTGGACCTCCGTTGGAACTACCAAGCTTGAAAGGGAACTCTTTAAAACTTGGCAGATTACATTCTCAATCGGTGACACGCCGAACAGGTTGGTGAGCCTGAATTTGTCCACCGTTTGAACTCTCAAATTGCTGGGAGTCCTGTAAAACTCGGCTAGGTAAATTACAACTCGGCGCATCGCCAAGTGGTTCGGCGAGCACGACTTACTCCGCCGAAGAGAGCGCGAATTGAAATTTTTTAAAGGCCAAACTGTTTAAAATTTTGAAATACTTCATCTTCTCCCATTTTTAACCCCCGTACTCTCATTCCCTACTTTAAATCTTCCTTATTTTCATGTTTTTACTCCCTTATCGCTTGAATTCTTTGCTCGGATAGTGGAAATTTGCCGCCTAACTTTACAAATCATAACTCCGGCATTAAAGGTTCATTTTTCTGAACCCCATACTTTAAATGTGTAGTTGAAATCAAATGCAATTGGTAAATTGTTGTTGATTGTTGTTGGGTAATTGATTTTATTGTGATAAATTGTTGGATTGCCCATAATGAATTAAAATTAGTGCCTAATTGTGCTTAATTGATTGATTCCCGTGTTCTTGCTTGTTTAAATAAAGTCTTAATGGTTGGGTTGCGGTGAATATGTGTTTGATCTAGTCGGGAGAAGTGTAAGTAATCCCGAATTATGCTAAATGACGCAGTTTGCCCAATGATGGAGCATTTGACGTCATTCTTAAGGGCAAAAGACCTCAAATGACCAATTTTGGCCAAATCGGGGGAACTCTGAGTACCCGAAGGGGATTGTTAGTATGGGTATTACTTGAATTGAATAGTGTTGGTGTTTAATTCTGAATTCAGGGGTTGCAGGCTTGATTTTGGAGATTATGGTTGAAAACTGGCACGTTGGGCCGTTTTAGTAAGCTACGTCAAGCTCGCCGAATGGTTCAGCGGTTCGCCAAAGTCCCCCACAAATCGCCCTTAATTTCTAAAATTGGTTGAGTTTGTTTTATAACTTTTGAAGAGATGCATGAGCTCGCCGAGCTCACTCAGCGACTCACCGAAAGGCGTTCTTGATCGCCCTTCTGCGCCCCTAACCCCTAAAATACATTGTAAAAATTTCGGCGAGCTACTTTTAGCTCAGCAATTGGTGTTGGCGATTCGCCGAATTACCCTTAACATCGCCGACCTATCTTCAGCTTTCAAAATTTTTGCGCTGGTACTTTCGGTGAGCCCGATCTGGCTCGCCAAAGCAACTCGGCGACTCGTCCAACGATTCGGCGAGTCTTTCTGCAACATTTTTTCTGGAAATTTTTCTGACACTCATTCATATTATTTGCAGAAATGGCTAGACTTAAATTTTCTGAAAAAGTCATGCCGCCCCACAAATGGGCACGCAAAATTGTCCTAAATGATGGTGCAGCTGCATCCCGAGCACAAACACCAAAACTCCCTACAAGGGGTGGCAAAGGCAAAGAAAATGGCAAGGTGCACGTAGCTGAGACACCAGAGACCAGCTCCGACAGTGAGGGGGTCTATGAGACTCACCTCACCTCTTTAGACAACGAGGGAGAATCACAGGATTCTCAAGCTTCCATCTCTGAGCTTGAAGATGACCAGATGCTATAGGCCCGGAGAGCAGAGCTTCGCTCCAAGGGAATGCATGATCCATCAAGGATCTCAGTGCCTCAGACTCCTCCTCCAGCTCCAACACAGACTGTGGTCCCGGCACCACCAGTACAGGGTCCCCTCCCCGGTCTCTCAACAGACTAAAGACCGAGGGACGGAGGACTAGAGATTGTCCACAGATGGTGTAGTGGACAGATATCCAGAGATATGGAGCACCCTTAAGTCTCACAAATTAGAAATTTTAACTAAACCCCTGGGACCCTCAATTCCTAATTCGGTTAGGGAGTTCTACTCAGCCTACAGAGACTTGGTGCTACAAGGGAAGAGGAAGGCCAGTGCCTTCAAACCAGTTGATTCTGTGATTTTCCAGGGCAAGAAAGTGAAATGTGATAGTGAGGACATAAATTCCATTTTGGGATGTACTTATAACTTCATGCATGACTACCAGAGCTTGACTACCACAGCATGATCCGGACACATACTCTGGATGACTTAAAAGGTTGCCTGGCTCCTCTTCTTTCTGACAGCATCCCAAGGTGGATTGAGGCTAGAATGCCAATAGAGAATAAGGATCTTAATGTAGCGGTGAGGTATTGGTTCGGGTTTATTAGCAGCACGATCATGACGTCCTCGAAGGAGTCAATCCTCCGCCACCCAAATATGGCCTGTCTTGGATCTATTATTGCTAGGAAGAGTGTCAATCGAGGTTTGATCATTGAGCAAGAGATGGCCATGAGGGCCAAGCACCACTAGACATCTGTTCTCTTTCTGGTGTTGATCACCGAGCTGTGTAGACGGACCCATGTTCCTTGAGATGAGAAGATATATGTGGAGGTCACACCCACCTCTTCTACTGACATCCAGTGTATTGAGGTCGAGTATCAGAAGAATGAGGCTGAGAGGAGGAGGTCAACCCTGGTAGACACTTCCCTGGGAACTTATACTGATACGCTACCAGTAGAGGCAGTCATGCCTACTCCAGCCACTGGGCCTTCAGGTACTTTTAGATCCGCTTCTCCTAACACTCCTGGCACTTCTGCTGCTCCCCTACCCCCTAGATTTGTTGCTGGTACTACTACTTCTCGGCCTCCGATCACCTAGGCTATGCTTTAAAAGATTGGACATTTAGCCAAGTCTGCTGATGTGCGTGCTTCCCGATTAGAGTCTGTTGTTCCTGGGATGATCGAGAGAGCCATTACTACTGCACCAACACCTCTCATGGCTTTAATTGATGCTCTGATGGCGAGAGTAGAGGTGTGTGAGAGAGGTCAGAGAGCTACTTATGAGGTGACGGCCTTAAAGGCCGATATTAATGAGTTGAGGAAGGATGTGGACCAACTGAAGTCCACTGATATGTCCTTGATCTTTGGAACTGTGGAGATCCAGATGGCCTGAGCACCGATATTCCAGCTCATTTTGATGAGCCTCCGGCTACCACCGGAGATGAGGTTAGAGTTGATGATGCTGTTACAGAGTCCTAGGTTGAGACTGATGAGAAGCAGCTTTGTTTTCAGAAAGAGACTATTTTTGAGGGCCTGACTGACTTAGATGAGGCTATGGTAGATTCAGTTGTTTAGGCCTCCTTGAGGGATACTTTTATAGTGAGCTCTAGTAGAGCTAAGGTTGATGAGACACCGGACACTGATGCCCACATACATGGAGTGGCTGAGATGCAGACTTCACCCAGGCTTAGCCTGGTAGGATGACTTTTCCTCTCCCTCTCTGTTATCTTTTTATACTATTTCTATTTTAAATGCATTTGAGGACAACTGCTTATTTTTGTTGGGTGGGGTGAAGTATTTTCATACCTACCTCTTGTGACTATTTTGTGCATATTGGTTCTATTTTGATGATGGTTTTTGTGAATATTGAGCTTATTTGGTTTATTGATATATATCTTGGGTGTTGAATCGTGTTGTGGATGTTTTAGCTTGTGGCCCATCGTTTTAAATGAAAATGGTTTTGAACCTAATTTGAAAATTATGCCACCTCTTTTGTGTGTGATTGTGGCTGTTCTTGTGCAAATTTAAGTGTCAGTTATGGTCAATAACGATGATTCGGATAGTGCGTCTCATTGAACAAAATGAATGTGCGGCTATGATACGACAAATGAAGTTACATAGGCAATATGTGAACTTTTAGCATCTCGTTGTGACTAGTTGGTTGTCGAATGAGTCCCTTGTGATGAGCATTGCCTATTTGCTAGAAAGTATGGAGTCTTGTTTGATATTGGTACCAATGCCTTGTGTTGTGAGATTACCTTGAACATTATGCATGATGACACCTAGAATTTTCCCCGTTGGTCCAGTTGATTGAGTGATGCAAGCACTTGAAATTATCTTAGGCAAGAATTTTGAAGAGTGAACCAACTTGACAATATACCTCTTTTGTGGCTAACCTTGTGATATGTGTGAACCTTACTTGGCCCCTTCTGAGCCTTACCCTTTTTTCTTGGAAGAAACTTGAGCAATTGTGACCTATTTTTATCCATTCACCCATAACTTTCATGAAGTATGGTTTGTTTGAAAAGCCAACTTATGCCAACAACCTAAGTTGGGGTGTGGTGAAAAGAGAAGGAAAGTCAAGAAATGTGAAAAATCCCCCTTTGTGTGGGGGTTTCTTTGAAAAAGATGGAACCCCTCCATGTAAAAAAAAAAGAAAAGAGAAAAAGGAATGAAAAAGAAGAAAGAAAAGAAAAAGACCAAAAAAGTTGTGAAATAAAGTAGTGAAAATTGCAAAAGTAATGGGGTATCCGGTGGTTCATACGAAGTTGAATAATGGGGTGGATTATGAGCATGTTTGAAATAATAAAGAAAAGGAGGAAAGTGATGTTCAGACCATACTTCATGAAGGTAGAAGCCACTAAGTCTAAATTACCATACATTTACACTCAACCCCTTACAAACCCTGAAAAGACCTCTGAAATCTTGAGTGAACTGAAACGAATGTTGATTGGAAAATATAGGCAAACCTATGGGTGAAGTAATGCAAATGTTCATCTTTGTGAGTGTGAGGGTTGTATGTGATTCTGCGAATTTAAATTGTTGAGAATTTTTCTGTGAATATGGAATCATCTTTGTTGTGAGGGCATTTTAATACCTTTGTTGAGCTTGAACTTGCATTTGAGGCAAGCATTGTGAGCTTGAGTACTCTTGATGATGGTAAGTCACAATTTGAAACTTTGAGTTCACGATTGATCATTGTATGAGTAATTTGAACCTTGTTGTGTGCATTTATGTTGAATCTTATGGAGAACTATTCGTAGACATCCTTATTGAACTGCTGATCTTGAGTTTTACTTAAGGACAAGCAAAATTTTAAGTTGGGAATGTTGATGAGTCAAAGATTTGGACTCATTTAGGGCTTTGTTTTGATAGTATAAGTGTCCTCAAATGCATATTTTATGCTCTAAACTGATGTTAAAGTGTTGATTTGCAGCTATGAAGGCTAAGGAGCAAGACAAGGAAATGACTAGACAAAAAGGAACTAAAGAGCTGAAGAAGTGAAGAAAAAGAAATGCTAGTGATCGCCAAGACCACTCGGCGCACCGCCGAGTTGCTCTATAGCTCGCCCAAAGTTCCAGCAGTCCAGCCATGGGGAAGAACCAAGTTGGCGAAAGAAATGGGCAGTCGGCGGATCGCTTATCGGTTCTGAGATAACAAATTACATGACCTGAGATGCTGAAGGCCAATGCAGAGTGGCAATGGAAGAGGACAATCGACGAATCGCCGATCCACTCGGTGAGGCGTGATTTAATTCGCCTAGTGGACTTTCATGCTAAATATTGGAAAACTATAAATTGGATTTTAAAAGGGATTTTGAGAAGTTCTCTCCAAGATATTACAGTTCCCATTCTAGAGTTAGAGTTTTCTCCAAGTTTTCAGTTCTTATTATAGACTTTGAGGATTTTGACTTGGGTTTTTGAACTTAACTATTTTGGAGCATTGTAAAGGGTTGGAGACTATTACCCAGCAGATGGCTAATTGAGTTGGTAATTGTTTTTACCGTTTTATGATGTTTAGCTAAAACACTAATTCTTGGGGTGTGATCATGTAATTATGGGCTGAATTAGCTTATAGGTATCGTTATTTACCAATTTTAATGCTTATTTGAAGTGGGTTTAATTGATAGTTGTGCTTTAATCTAAGAATTGTAGTTGCAAATGCAATTCAAACTTGAATTCTGGGATTTCTTGAAAAAGAGGTTTTAGAATCAAAGATATCAATTGATGATTGTAGTTATCGGGTTGATATGAGTTTAGCTCAAAAGAGTAAATCCTAATTTTGATTCTACATATGTAGCTCTAGAGAGAGTAGATGAATTAAGGTGTGGGTTGTTTTTATATGCTAAGTTTGTTGATGTTTGAAAGAAATCACTTGAATCGAAGTTGTTGTTCGAGAGAAATCTATTTCACTCATAGCCTAGCCTACCAACTGAAATCTAGGTATTTATTAGTAATCTCAATTTCCTATATAGTGAAATTTGCCTATAATCGATCACATCCCGAGAATTCCTTTCTATATTGTTATTTTCCCTTGCATTTATTGTTGTTTCAGCTGTTCATTGCAAATCCAAACGCCTCATCTGACATTCGTTGTCACCCTTTAGATTTATTTGTATGTTTCCGATGATTTTTATTCCTTTAACTGATTAGACCACGTTTGTACTTCAGAATTGAATTTTAGACACGTACCACTCTTTGTGGGTTCGACCCCGATTCTTCGTTGGGTTTTATACTGATTAGCAATCGTTTACACCTAGAATTGGATGAGGTGTGTTTGAAACGTCCAATCAACCCCCCCCCCTCTTCCCCCTTCTCCCAAGAAAAAAAGAATATGATAATTATAACTATAGACTTCAATCTTGGTACAAAGACTTCTAATGGTTCAATAGATATTTTATTCATGGACTAAATATGCATAGATAAAAAATATTACTATTTTTTTCTTTTATAACGACATGAGTATCTAATAATCATCACTACACTTCAAATTTAGGTTTAAGTACAATGACAAAAACTTTCTTCAATTAAAATAAATAAAACTACAAGCTTAAGTTTGTATGTATAATTTGTCTTGTCTTGATCGGTGCTTTGTCGTTGGTCAGGGACCCTCAGAACTAAACGATGTGAAGATCCTGGGCTATGTGGACCATCATGGAACTTTAAAATTTTGTGGACCACCAAAAAAGGTTGTAAGATTTTTTCACCTTTTGTTGTTAAACTCTCATATGGTTGAATAGCTTGAACCATTTTTTCAGTACCAGAATGGAAGAGAGCAAGAAGAAGAAAGGCGGAAAAGAGTTTCATGTTTTATATATATATTTATATATAGGGCCCCTGTTACAAAAAAAAAGGTATTGACCACAACTGACACTCAAATTTGCACAAGAACAGCCACAATCACACACAAAAGAGGTGGCAAAATTTTCAAATTAGGTTCAAAACTATTTTCAGTCAAAACAATGGGCCACAAGCTAAAACATCCACAACACAATTCAACATCCAATATATATATATATATATCAATAAACCAAATAAGCTCAATATTCACAAAAAACCATCATCAAAATAGAACCAATATGCACAAAATAGTCACAAGAGGTAGGTATGAAAATACCTCACCCCACCAAACAAAAATAAGCAGTTGTCCTCAAATGAAACTAAAAAAAGAAATAGTATAAAAAAATAATGGGGACCCTAGGAACTAAAGGATGTGAAGATCCTGGGCTACGTGGACCATCATGGAACTTTAAAATTTTGTGAACCACCAAAAAAGGTTGTAAGATTGTTTCACCTTTTGTTGTTAAACTCTCATATGGTTGAATAGCTTGAACCATTTTTTCAGTGCCAGAAGGGAAGAAAGCAAGAAGAACAAAGGCGGAAAAGAGTTTCATGTTATATATATATAACATCCCAAAAATTTCTAAGCTAAGACTCAAATCATTTTATAACACCTCGCAACTCTACTTTTAAAATTTGAATAATTCGTGTAACACCTCAAACTTTTAGAAAGTCTAAAAAGGGCTAATGGGCAAATCCACGAACCTAAAATGGACCAAGGACCTTTCACGAAACCCTAAACATTCTGTTTACAAGTCCACAGTTCGTTTATGGCATGGTGGACAACCGTCTAGGGCTGCAAAGGTGGGGGTCACCTGGATGGGACCCTAGACGGCCCATGGTGGCTTGTACGGTTTGTTTAGGGTTCACTACAAGTCACCAATCAACTTTTAAGTTTTGAGTCAACATCAAACGATCATATCTCTTCGGAAATAATTAATTAGGTGGCCCATGACCTAACAAATGAAAGGTCTTTGAGTTTTCTTTCCAACGCCACAAAGTTTGCATCATTTCGAGTTTAGAGTAAAAAGTTCTGCTCATTTTAGTAAGGTCGTGTCAGTAAGAAGAATGTTCATGGATGGCAATACGGCCCTTGAAGTGTTTCTCGGACCATGGAGCCTTAAACAGTCTGTGTAACCTTTCTTGAAGGTCACTTCATCATATATTTAAGCAGGGGTCATTTTGGTCTTTCTCCTATGCGTTTGGTACTTGAACTACGTCGTTTAAACACCTATTCCAAGCCTAAACCATAAAGTTTTACACCTAATTAAGTGCTTAGACATTATTAATCAGTTCTTTTAAGTTGGTTAACACTTCAAGTCATTAGAACAAGGTTCCAAGAGGAGAAAAGGTAGGGTTTCAAACGTTCTTTGACTTTAGTCGATTTCGCCAATAACTTCGATATGCTAGGTATGTAAGGCTATCATAGTGTCGGATTAGATCATCCTCACACCATACATATGTCAAAATTCAGAGAAAGTTTAATCTAGGGTTCTATCCTTAGATTTAAGTAATCTAGGTTTCTATCCCTAGATTTGAGTGTTCTTGATATGAGTTGATGTTGAGTTCTGAATTTTTGAGTTCCTAATTATTGAATTGATGTATATTGTATATTAAGATTTATCAAGTTGATTGTTCATTATATTCTTCAGCATGAACCGTATCGCTTAGTATTCATTGAGTTCTTATTGAGAATCTTTTAAACAAACGTAATTGTTTTAAACTTAGTTTTGGGAAAGTGATTTAATAACGTTATCAAAGACACTTAATCCAGTTCTAAGCGCCAACGATCGTTAGCAGTATATAACCTAACTAAATGAGTTGGGTTCAAATCCCACGGGGAGTGGTACATGTTTAAGATTCAAAAGTAAAGTACAAATATGTTCGAATGAATCATAGGAATAGACATTTGCGAATAAAAGCATGATTCAAATTAGGGGGTTGACACGAATTTCAAATAACAGGCGGTTTTGGTTTTGACTATCAACTACAACAACAAATAATACGAAGATAACAATAGGAACACAGGTTCTTAGGATGTGATTCGATTACGGGCTATTATAGACAAACGGGTAGTTGCAACTATTAGAAAACAACTGTAAATCAGTGAATAAGCTAAACTATAGAGGAGGTAAACTTTCTCTCAAACAATTTACCCCGAATCAAGTCGATTTCTCTCAAACATCGACAAACATGCAATTAAGAACATCCAACACTTTAGTCCATTCACTCTCTCGAGCTACATGTGTGGAAAGAGAGTTTAGGATTCACTCTCTCGAGCTGAACCCATGACAACCCAATACCCACAGACCATCAATTCAGTAATCTTGGTTTTAAAACCTCTCTCTCTCACAAGCCAAAAACACGAAGGTAGAACTGCATCTGCAACTACAATTCTTTACTTTAAACCACAATTACTGATTGAAATCACTTCTAAACAACAATTACACTAATATTTAACAAAACCCATTAGCTCAATCAGCCCATAATCACATAATTACACCCCAAGAATTGGAGTTTTAGCTACACATCATAAAAAGATAGAAATCGTTACCAAATTGTGTTTCCATCAACTGGGTACGATTAATTTCATCTTTACAAAGGTCCAAATTGAAGAATCTAGAAGACCCACTTCCAATTTCTCAAAAATGGAAAACCTCAATTCTTCATAGCTAAGGAAAAGTTGTCTCCAAAAACTCAGAGTTTAAAACTCAAAAATTACTCTAATGAATGTTAAGAATAAAATTTGATACTAAACATAATGTTTGAAAATGTATTTATAGTTGCCAAAAATATGTTGCGAAGGGCCATTTGGCGCAATAAGTCGGGCTCGCCGATCAACTCGGTGGTCCGCCCTTTGGTCAGTTCCATCGCCTTTTTGTTTTGGCCTTTAGCATCTTCAAGTTCTGTAACTTTGGGCGATCCAACACTGCATCGCGGAACCACTCGGCGACACGCCGACTGCTTCTTCTCTCGCCGAATTGATTTTCTCCTTCAGGGCTTGGCACATCAAAACTTTAGGCGAGATTGTTTTCATTCAGCTACTCGCCAAAAGGACTCGGCGATCACCAGGCCTTCATTTCTTTGTTCTTTTTGCTCACTTTGTTCCTTTTTGCAAATTAGTGTCCATGCTTTGTTCCTCAATTCAAATACCTGTAAATCAAAGATTTTACATCAGTTATTGCCACAAAACAAGCATTTGAGGACACTAAATCATTATAAATAAGCTCTAAATGAGTCCAAATTATGGACTCATCAACACTCCCAACTTAAACTTTTGCTTGTCCTCAAGTAAAACTCAAGTACATCATTTCAAAAAGGATGTCTCAAACAGTGCTACACAAGACTCAATCATGAATGTACACAAAAAGACTCAACTTACTCATGCAAGGATCAATTGTGCACTCAAAGATTTAAGTTGTGATTCACCAATATCAAAGATTCTCTAGTTCACAATACTTTCTTCAAATGCAAGTTCAAGCTCAACAAAGGTACTCAAATTCCCTCATACAAAGAATGATTCCATATTTACACACAATGGCTCAACAATTAATAGCTCTGGAATCACAAACAACTCTCGCACTCACAAAGAAGAACACATGCATGACTTCACCCATAGGTTTGCCCTTATTTTCCAATCAACACTTGTTTCAACTCACTGAAGATAAAAAAGGTCTTTTCAAGGCTTGTAATGGGGCTGAGTGTAAAAGTATGGTCATTTAGGCTCAGTGGCTTCTATACTCATGATATGTGGTATGAACAACACTTTCCTCCGTTTTCTTCATCATTCTCATTCATGCTCAAAAGTCACCCCATTATTCACTTTCCAAGGACTATTGGTCACCCCATTTCTTTTGCATTTCCACAACATTATTTCAAAAAAATTCATTATGTTTCTTTTCTTCTTCTTTTCTTTTTCTCTTTTTTTTTTTTGTATGGAGGGGTTCCATATTTCTCAAAACCATGGGTCAAAGGGGACTTCTTTGAACTTCTTGATTCACCTTCTCTTTTCACCACACCCCCAACTTAGGCTTTTGGCCTAAGTTGGCTATTCAAACAAACCACAAATCATGAGGATTATGGGTAATGGATAAAGAAAGGTCATATTTGCATCAAATTTCTTCCAAGGAAAGGGGTAAGGCTCAAAGGGTGCTCAAACAAAGATCACACACTCACAAGGTAGGCCACAAAAGAGGTATAATATCAAATTGTTTCACTCTTTAAAATTGTTTCCTAAGGTCATTTCAAGAGCTCACATCACTTGGTCAACCGCACCAACAGGGCAAATTCTAGGTGTCATCACACATGGTTCACGGTAAGCTCATCACACAAGGCATTGGCACCAATGTCAAACAAGACTCCACACTTTCGCTAGTGTGCAATGATCATCACAAGAGACTCATTCGATAACCGGCTAGTAACAACAAGATGCACAATGTTCACATATTGTCTATGCATCTTCATTTGGCCTCATCGTAGCCGCACGTTCATTTTTGTTCGATTATGAGCACTATTCAAGTCATCGGTATTGATCAACACCGATACTCAAATTTGCAAGAGAATAACCACATTCAAACACAATCAAGAGGTGGCACTAAATTTTCAAAAAGAGTCAAAAACCATTTACAATTAAAGCAAGGAGCCACAAGCTCAAATATCCACAAAAGTAGTGTCAAAACACAATATGAAGCACAAAACCCAATATATACAGAAAATATCATCAAAACAAAAGGTAGGTATGGAAATACCTCCCCCCCACCACAAAAAAAAAGTAATTTGTCCTCAAATGCAATAAAATATCCAGCAAGTCAATAAAAGAAAGACAAAGAGGGAGGTAAAGAGAAGTCATGTCTAAGCAGTCGCTCCATCTGTCAGGGCATCAGTGCTCGGTGTAGTACTCTGAACCAAGGTCTCAGTACTCAGAGTCACATCAACACTATCGAATCCACTAGGAGCTTCCATGGATGTCTCTGTCAGCGATATCTGGATCATCGACTATACAATCGTCTCCTCTAGATCTGGTAGGTCTCCATATATGCTCTCCTCCCTCACCTCTATCTGCTCATCATCTGTCTCTACCTCTGACTCATCAGCTGTTATGCCATCCCTATGTACGTTTTCGGTGGTGTACGGAGGAATCACAGAAGTCTCTAGGGCATCTATATTATCTATTGCCTCTAATAGTGAAGTGAAGTCTACAGAGTTGAGATAGTCTATATCCTTCCTCAAATTTGCCACTTCGGCTTTCATAGTCGTAACCTCAGAAGACTCCCCCTGTCTACTCTCACAAGCAGAGACTCTCGCCATCAAATCATCAATAGAAGTCTGGAGGGGGGTCAGTGGAGCAAGGATGACACTCTCAATCATCCATGGGGACAGATGCCTCCAGTTGGGTAGCCCTCACATCGGCTGAATGAGCCAGGTGCCCCATCTTCATGATCATAGCCTGAGTAATCCTGTTGGGCTAGGCTGCAGTAGAGGTACCGGGGGCCTGGGAGGAAAAAGTGGGAGCAAATTTACCTTAAGGCCCGGAGGCCGGAGTAGGCGAAGATGCCTCTGCGGGTATAGAGTTAATGTCCACCTCCAGAGATCTATCCACCGGAGCTGCTCTCCTCCTGTCGGCCTCGTCCCGAGTGTACTCGACCTCAATACGCCGGATGTCAGTGGAGGATGAAGGGGTAACCTCAATATCTCTAGTCGCATCTCGGAGGGCTCCAGCGCGACGTCAAAACTCTGTGATCAGCACCGGGAATGGAAGGAGGTTTGCCTCTAGTTGGCTCTTATGGACATATCCTGCTCTATGAAGAGTCCCAGGTTAATGCTTATCTTGGATATGATCGACCCAAGACAGGTTGCCTTAGGGTGGCGGAAGATAGACCCATTTTCGGAAGGCATAATGGTGCTACTGAAGAAGCCAAACTAGAATCGAGCAGCATATTCAGGTCCTTCTTCTCGATAGGGACCCCTACCTCAATCCACCTCGGGTGGTATCGAAAATTAAAGGTGCAAGCCATCCCTTTAAATCATCAAGGGACTGAGTAATAGGCAAGCCCTCATATGCCACTGTAGCACCTAGACCCCTATTGAGTACAGTATTAATATACTCACTGTTACATCTTACTTCCTTTCATCTTACCATGACAGACTTCACTGGTCTGAAAGCCCTGGCCTTCTTCTTTCCCTTGGGTACCAAGTCACCGTATGTTGTATAGAACTCCCGGACCCATGAAGGAATATAGGGGCCTCGGGGCCCAGTGAACTGCTCAAACCAATGGTAATTGTGTATGTCCCTCACATTGGATTATTTGCCCTCTAGGCCCTCTGTAGATAGTAGCTTCTCCTCAAGAATAGTCCGCAACCCATCAGCTTTTAGTCTGTTGAGTAGCCGGGGAGGAGGAACCACTGGTGGTATTGGACTTACCGGAGGTGCCGGAGCTGGCACTGTATCTGTTGGAGAGGTGGCTGCTGGGACTCTAGCTAGTCAGGGAGAGATCTAGCACGGATCTCTGTTCTCCGAGACTGTAATGGCTGGTCATCCTCCAGCTTAGATAATACAGATTGGGAGTTAAACACCTCTCCCTCGCTGCTGGAGTTGTTCTTCGGGACCTCAGTTATGGGCCTCTTGCCCTTGCCTTTTCCTCCCTTTGGAGGCTCTGCTCTTCCCTTTTTAGGAAGGTTGGTTCCTCTTTCATTTATAGTTATGCCCTGTGTTCTTTTACGAGGCGTCATGTCAAGGTTAGTTCTAGCCATATCTGCAAAAACATCGAGGAAATTTAAAAACAATTCAAGAAAATGCACAGAAAATTAAATGCAGACAGACTCGCCGATCCGGTCGGCAAGTCGCCGAATCACGATCGGGGTCGCCGAAAGGATTGGCTCAAAATTTTCTTAGAAAAATGGCATGTCGGAGAAGGAAAGGGCCTTTCGGTGAATCACTGACAGCATTCAGCGAGCAAGGACAAGCCCGTCAAAAGTTACAGTGCATTTTTAGGGGTTAGGGGCGCAAAAAAGGGTGATCAAGAAGGACTTTTGCCGAGTCGTCGAGTGCACTGCACTCGGCGAACTCAGGCTTCTTGCAAAGTTACAGCACCCAAACTCCAAATTTAGCATGAAATTAAAGGAGATAAGGGGGATTCATCGAACCGCCAAGTGGTTCGGTGAGCTCAACCCAGCTCGCCGAACGACCCAATGTGCCTACTTTCAACCCAACTTCCAAATCTCAACCCCACAGTCTCCGAAAACAAAATCAAAGCATGCACACCTTCAATTAAACTAAGACCCATTACACCCATGCCCCCGGCATACTCATATTTCTCCCGGTTTAGCCAAATTTGTCCATTTGACGACTTTAGCCCTTAGGAATGACGTCAAACGCTCCATCATCCGGAAAAATATGTCATTGGGCAAAAATACGGGTTACTCAGACCTCACCCGACTAGACCCACCATCAACAAAGCAACACCCAACAATTTTGACCAAATTTAAGGCATGCAGCATTTGAGAAATCAACGATATCGACAACTTAGGCAAGATATTCGAATTAAAATAGGCAATCAAGTAAACAATTACGAATCAAAGAGGTCAAGTACACATCACTAAGATAAAAATCATCGCAAATGAGTAAAAATCGCTAAATATAAATTCGGGGTTCGGAAAACCAACCTTATATGCCAATTAAACAAGTTGACAAGCTAGGCGGCAAAAAAACCAACTCCGAACACAAACTTGGTGACTAAAATGCAGTAAAAATACAACGGAAAATGTAGTACGGGTGTGAGTTTAGAAAGTTTAAAAGTAAGGAAATGTGAAAGATTTTGAACTTTTGGGCTTTAAAAACCGTCCAGTTCTCGCCCAGTCGGCGACATAAATTTTGCTCGCCAACCCACTCGGTGACACACCGAGTGGGCACTTACCTCACTGAGTTTTACATGACCTCCAGTTAATGTGGGGATCTAAACGGAAGACAAAATTATGATCACCGACCTAGTCGGCGTATCGCCAATCTACTCCTAGGCTTGCCGAGTTTTACAGACTCAAACACTAGAATTCCTTGAGTCCAACGACGGTCTAAGTCAGGCTCACCAACCTCTTCGGCGAGTTTTCGACTGGACTTTTAGCTCGCCAACCTGCACTTTTAAAACACATTCAACACTTTAACTTGCACATTCAACACCATTATTTCAAACTCCAAAATAAAGTGATAAAACCTTGGTTTACCTCCCATGAAGCACCTTAGTTAACGTCGTGGCATGACGCAAGTCCTTACTCAAACTTCATTCTTGGGGTTGACCTTAGTGTCACTAGGCAGCCCCTCTTGTTGTCTCAGGTAGAGATAAGGCAATACATGACCCATGAGGGTCTCAATTAGCTGGATAGATCTGAGTGAGAGGCAGTCATCTCACTTTATTCGAGCTGAATTACATCCTCCCTCTCACCTGAACTGGTCGAGAGAGATGAACCCGTACCACATTTTTTCGAATCGAAAGCCCCAACTAGAGATGGAATTCCAGAACCTAAACAACTCAGTTGAGAGCTCCGTGACTGGTTCAAGGGAAGGTCAACCAATGATTGATAGGCCATTCCCTCCCTATCCGTCTCTTGATCCCTCGAAAGGTTTTTACCCAAAACTCCGCTCTGATACCTCCTAAAGCGAAATAGGCACGCGCACGGGTAGAGAGTCTGCCTAAGTCGTGCGGCAGTCTATCATGCTCATTGAGCTTTTGGAGAATGATTGAGATCGCTTCCTCAACACATCTACCCTCATTGTCCTTAGGCTTTCTCAGCTCATGAGGGGGTATGTATCTGTCTTTCCTTTTGCACTAGACTTCAACCTTTAATATATTTTTGGCCAAATCATCCAACTGAGTAAATAGTGTGACCAAATAGTGGTCTTTCTCTATTTCTTGGTTGGTCTCAGTTATGCGATCGATGAGTTGGGTTACTATTGCATAGGGTAGTCTTGTGAGACAACCCGGAGAAATTTGGTCAGCCACTCCTCTATTTTTCGGGCCAAGACCCCTGTAGAAGCATCTTTTCTGGAATTCCATGAGTTGGGCACTGCTGCAAGAGGTCCTTAAATCTTTGCCATAACTCATACATGGTCTCACCCTCCAATTGCTTGAACGTTAGGATATCATCCCAAAGACTCATAAATCTCAAAGGAGGATGATCCATTTGGTCACTGTTGCTACTAGATATGCTCAATTTCTCTGCTCAACAAGCTAAACGAAAACCAAAACTGAAAGTAAGTAGATTCAACTATGATAAAAAAGAACAAAATTCAACTTAACTAAAGAATCTTAACCAACACTATTCCTCGGTAGTGGCGCCATTTTGGTTTAATAACGTTATCAAAGACACTGTCACGACCCGATTCCTCAAGTCATGATGGCACCTACTATAACCCACCAGTAGGTAAGCCAACCCGTAACCCGGAACAACAAGTAATGGGTCTGAGGGTAGAAACTAAACAAGAGTAGGAAATTAACAATATAAACAGGC
>JAJOOF010004796.1:0-28296 GCA_029582545.1 Solanum lignicaule | reverse complement strand
TTTAGATGATTACCTGTGAATCGATCTATCAACAGCCGAGTTGAGTTGATAAGCTTCATTAATGGTGAAGCAGCAAGCTGTTACATGAGGAAACGTAGTGCAACCATTAACAATAGAGAGCAAATTGACAAGCCACCAACAATGTTTGAGCAAAGCACCGAGGAAGATGACTTCCAGTCACTTTCCTAATTTGATGCTAATGTTTAAGTGCTGTATTGTTTTTTATTTTTTAGGCCAGGCCACTTTTGGGCCTGGTCTTGTACATAACCCATTTTAATAAAGGGCTTAATGCCTAACTTTTATTTTAAAAAAAAAAAAAATGTAAGAGTTTTGTTTAGGGGAGATTTTCTCCCAACATGTTTATGTTTTTCAATATTAATTTTATACTATGTAGGTCACTTGGACAAACTTTATTAATAATATGTTATAATTAGTATGTTTTTCTTTGTCATCTGTAAGAATGACAGCAGAACCAAGACTACCGGATCGGAACCGGACCAGAATCTGCGTGTACGCGAGGAAAACTGCCGGTACCAGTACATCCAGATTTTTTGGTACGTGTTGTCCCAGACCGGTACAATACGGGATAGGACTGGACCGGTAAATCGGGATACGGCTATTTTTTTTAAAAAAAATTAATTAATTATTTATCAATTAAAATCTAATTTAAAATACAAAATTACAAAATATTTATTTTTAAAAGTCTAACTTAAAATTAAAATATTTCAAAATATATAACTTATTTCAAAATTAAAGTTAAATTTTCAAAATTTAAACGTTTTAAATTTTAAATTTTAAACTTTAAAAGTTTAAACTCTTAAAATTTAAATTTCAATCTTTAAAAGTTTAAAGTTTAAATTTCAAATTTTAAAAGTTTAAATTTCATAGTTTAAATTTGAATTTTTTTTAAATTTCAAATTATAACTTAAACTTTGAACTTTGCCATTTGAAAATTGAAATATAATAAAAAAAAAAAGACTTGTATTAAATTGAAGATAATAAAAAAAAAATTAGGCGAATAGCCTATAATTTTATTAATAAAAATTAAATAGTACAATTTGAGTTACAAATATTTGTAGAGGACCTAATCTACGCAGCTACCTTCTAGGAAGAGTTCTGTTTGAATTAGACCTCGAATTATCATACTAATAGTTCAAGCTACCAAGGAAGTCTTGTCTTAAATCATTTAACATTTCTCTAGTAACATGATCTGGAATTGGTTGATCGGCTAGTTCATCTATTGCATCAATGTCATCGTCAGTAAAATCTTGCAACATTTCATCAATATCATTTTCAAATTGTGTAGGTAAAGCTGGACGCCCATAACTCCTTCTCTCGGCATTAATCCAATCTCTAAATAATACTGATATCTCCAAGCTGTCAGCTGCTAATGAATACCTATGCTCTCCAATTTGAAATCTTGTTGCACTAAAAGTGCCCTCTGAAGGTACTGAAGATGCTTGAGTTGCTAGCAAATCTCGAGCCACCGGTGAAGTTTTGAAAACGCCTTGCCGCGATTCCTCCACCAATCTAAAAGGTCAGGTACCTTGTGGATCCTTAATAGTTTTCGTTCCCTGATTAACATATGCATCAAAATCATTATTTTCATGAGTAACAAGTCCAAGATAACTTTCTAGCATATCATCAATAGTATCTTCATCATATGATTCATATCTACACCTAGAAGTTTCAGGTTCTTCATTACGTACTACTTCATTTATTCTACGAGAATTATACATATCATACAATTTTCTAGCTTCAATAATTATACTATCTTTAACTGTTGTCAAGCTAGGTGTTCCAAAATCTTAAATATCTAAATTTATATATTTTTTCAATTATTCGTGATGCACCTATATCTTTGTAAGGTGGGTTTAAAAAACAAGCAATTAAATAAATTTGAGGAATAGGAAAAAAATATTTTTAAAATTTTTCAATCATAGACTTAACAGAATCTTCAAACCTTGATTTATTTTTGAATTTACAAAATTTACTAGAAATAGCACAAATATTTGGTAAAACAGAGCAAATAGTTGGATAATAAAGTCCAGAAATTTGTTTTGTAGTTAAATAAAATACTTTTAAAAATTCTGTAAAATCTTTTACCTTATTCCAATCATTATCATCAAGTCTATAGTCCATATTTGAATTGTCACACCCCGAGCCTATACCATGGACGCGACTGGCACTCAAGAACCATTGTTGGCCCCAAGTGAACCCTTAGCCTGGCTTAACTCTTAGCGGAAGACTTACTCATAATACAATAAACTCAAATGAAAGCTTTAACTCAAAAGTCTCAAAATATAAACTCAGAATGTTTTGGAAACAAACACTCAACTAGCTAAAGAGGCAACTCAAGTCTCAACATAAACAACTGAAATGAAAAGACTCATGAACTATTGTCTATCTATCTATGAAGCCTCTACGAACTGAGATGGACGTCGGGACAAGACCCACGACATCCTACTAATAAAGTGAAATGACTGAAAATAAACAAGGGATCCTCCGGAAGCTTGGAGGGTCACCAACAACTCTGAAGCTCAACTGGACCAACGAAGCGCTGGATGTTGATCCTGGTTACCTGTATTTGCATCATAAAAGATGCAGGCCAAATGGCATCAGTACATGAAATGTACGAGCATGTGGGGGGAATTCTAAACAAGACATAAGCTTGAACTGGAATCTGAAAGAAACAATACCTCATCTCAACTCAACTCAATGCAGTATAAAACAACAATAAAGATGTAGTTTATATAAAGCATTTAAAATAGTAAATAACAACTCAATGTATTTAAAAATATAATGTACGCAGCTTGTATGCAAGGATACAAATAAACTCTGTTGTATATGAAAATACAAAATAAACTCTGTGTATTTAAGAATATAAAATATCTATGTGTATTTAAGAATACAAAATATCTCTGTGGAGTTTCTCTAACAGACAACCATCACTATGAGTTATGTGATTATATAACGTCTAACATATGTTGCCAGAGCTGTCGTATACTTTGTCAGGGTATAGAACCTACTACTAAGTGGATCCACTAGTCTATGCTAAAATCGTTAAGGAATCATCTAAAAAGTATGACCCTTTCTACCCACGTTGGCTACATGGTTTATGGGGGTTGTGAGTTGTATGAACTCTCCCCCATATCGGTGCTTAATACAACTCCCAAAAATATACTTAGCGCATTATGCTTTAAAGAAAACATTTTCTCTTTCTGTGGTTTGAGATTATTACTCAAAAATCTTTCTCTAAAAAGAGAGATAATATTGAAAACTACTCATGAACTCTTTTGGGAAATCGGTGTTTCCGCTCTTTTTAAATGTGAAAATATTTACTCTTGGGAATACTTAGTTCCTGTATATCATTTTAAAGAAAATGAACTTAGCTCTACTCTTTCTCAAAATCAATGCTCAAGTCTTAAAACAAGTTTTAAAATGTTTGCAAAAGACTTCTTAAAAGACTCGAAAGAACTCTCAAGACTTGACTCTTAGCTCTACCTTGAATTTGAATTTATGGATTCAAAGTTAGGATTCATGTTTATGAATTATTTCTAGATGTTTAGAAGTTTTTTAGAGTAGTTAGAATCAATAGGAGTGAAGGTACACTTTAAGGAGAACTTAGAAGGGTAAACTGACGGAAAAAAGGGTGCCTAAAATTCAGAGACCCATTTCTAGCGCACTGCTGGCCCATCTATGGCGCACCGTGCCACCACTCTCCCACTAAACTCTGATGAATTTTTCTACTCATTTTTTTACCTTAATTCAACCCTAGACCTTACTTGACCCACTACCTATAATCCTCTTGATTTGTGGTTTAGCGAATAGCCAACTTAGGCCAAAAGCCTAAGTTAGGGGTGAGATAAAAAGGAAAAGGAGAAGTCAAGAAGTACAAGAAAAGTCTCCCTTAACCCCTGGTGTTGCAAAACAATGGAAACCCTTCGAAAAAAATAAAATAATAATAATAATTTTGTGGAATAAAGTACCAAGGAAATCGGGTTTCCAAGCAATCTATGAAGGTGAATGAAAAGATGACTTAGAAGCACTAGAAAAAGAATTGATAAAGGAAAAGAAGGGAATGTCTTGAGAATACCACATCTCACGAGGAAAAAGTCACTGAGCCTAAATGACCATACCTTTGCACTCATCCCCATTATAAGCCTTAGAAAGACCTTTGTGATCTTGAGTAAGCCGAATCGAAAGTCGATTGGAAAATAAGGGCAAACCTATGGGTAAAAACATACATTGTGTTCTTTTTTTTTAGTGTGAGCGTTGCATCTGATTCCTGATCTTGAATTGATTAACCTCTGTGTGTGAATATGGAATCATTCTTGATGTGAGGGCACTTAGATACTTCATGTTGAGCTTGATTGCACAAGTAGCAAGTATTGCGAGCATGAAAATCTTTGGTAATGGTGTGTCACAACTTGAATCTTTGAGTACACAATTGATCCTTGCATTGTAAATTTGAGTCTGGTTGTGTGCATTCATGATTTAGTCTTGTGTAGCACTATTTGAGGCACCTTGTTGAATGGCTGAACTTGAGTTTGCTTGAGGACAAGCAAAAGTTTAAGTTGAGGGTGTTGATGAGTCCACAAATTGGACTCATTTAGGGCTCTATTTTGATAGGAATAGTGTCCTCAAATGCTTATTTTATCTCAATATCTTATGAAAACTCTTAAGTTTCAGGTATTTAAAGTTTTAGTGGAAGCATGGACACTTAGGCGCAAAAAGGAACAAAAAGGCTGAAAAGAACGAAGAAGCTGAAGCATGCGCATCGCCAAGCACGCTTGGCGAATCGTCGAAGGGACGCCTCCGCCCTTTGTTCCAGTACGCGAAGCCTTGAAGGAGCAGGATCAAAAAGGCGATGAAAGGAGCAGTCGGTGTTTTGATGAATAATTCCGCGAAACAGTACTAAGTCGCCCAATGACACAGAGCATGACGATGCTGAAGGCTAGTGCAAGACGGCGATGAACTACACCAAAAGGCGAATCGCCAAGTTAATCGGCGATTCCGACTAACCTCACCGAAAGATCCGCCAGCACTATTTTTTGAAGTCTATAAATACTAAACTTATTATTAATTTTTAAGGTTCGAACATTTATTTTAATTTCCAGAATAGAATAGTACTTTTTGGGGATATTTTTCTCTCAAGTTTGGAGACGGTTTTTTGGGAGACTTGAAGAAAAAAGGATTTCATCTTCCCCAAGTTGGAAGTGGGTCTTCTCCTTTCTTCTTCCTTTTCTTAAATCAAGGTTTAATTCCTTATACCCATTTGATTTTAGTATCATTTTAGGTGTATTTTGTTATTTCTTGATGTGTGGCTAAAAAACCCCATTCTTGGGGTGTGATTTAGCAAATATGTGTTGATATTGTTGTTGGGTCTTGCTTGTTGATAGGATAGATATATTTTAATGGTGATTTCACCTAGTACTTGTGGTTTAATTTAATGGGTTTGTAGTTGCAAATACAAAACCACCCATGTGTTTTTGGCTTGCCCGAGAGGGAGGTCGCGAAACTAAGACTGCTAGACTGATGGCCTAAAGAGTGGGTCGGCATGAGGTTCAGCCCGAAAGGGTGAGCCCTAGTCCCATATCCTAACACTTAGCTCGAGAGAGTGAGTGAGGTAAGGCATAAGCTGGCCTTCATGCGGCAAATGGGTGTCCGAGAGGAACACATTTGAAACGGGGTAAGTTGCCCGAGAGGAAACTTATTTCCATCTAAAGCTTAGCCTAGTCACTATTATCTTGCAAATTTCCTATCGAAAGCATGTACCCAACGATTTATCTCAACTTGTATTGCGGTCACACCCCAAGAACTTGTTCCCATACTTGATTTTCCTTGTTTTTACTATACTTGCGACAAAACCCCCCATTTGATATTTGACACCTTCGTGTCACCCCTTTTTATTTACAATGTTTTTATTCGTAAATCTCTTTAGCTACGACTAGTTTGAACGTAATTTTATTTTTCTACTAATTCTCAAAACCACTCCCTTGGGACACGACCCCAACCTTTAGTTGGGTTACTATATTATCGACGATCGTAAACACTCGTACTGTAGGTAAGTGTTGTTGATCACGATAACCATCACTTAGTCATCTGATTTATTACCTCTATAATTTACAATTGTAAGCTTCCGCATGACGCCCTAATCAATTTCGAATCCAACTCTCTGATTCTTTAGATAAATAATTCAACATTCAACCAAGTAAACAATTTAGTCTTCTTATAGTATAGATGTTAGCAAGCAATATGTAACACCCCGTAACTAGAAAGAACTAAAAAGAAATTAAAAAGTGGAAATAGTCATTTTTTAAAAGAATTTAAAATCTGGAAAATTTGTTAAGTTTGTTAAGTTGGATTTTTGGTCAACTTCAAACGAACATAACTTCTAGCTCAGGATGATTTTGATGTGTTTCCAGATATCGTAGAAAATTTCTTGGAATAATCTTTCCAATGCCACCAAGTTTGCATGATTCCGAGTTCGTATAAGTGAGTTATGCCCATTGGAAGTTGTGTTGTTCAAATAAGGAAATGTCCAATCCGGATTTTTAAAGGGTAGTTTGGTCTTTTCCTTACCCAATTTATTTAATTCGTTCTAATTAATTAATTAAGGGTCAACACTGAATTTGGTCAGTTTGGAAAAATTTAAAATCTACGCTAGGGCTTAGAGAAAAGAGAAAAGAGGAGAACGGAGAAGAAAGTTCTAGTTTCGACGTCTACGTAAGGAATCGCTTGTGGAATTCGTCAAGGAGTGATCCCTACGAGGTATGTGAGATCACATAGAGTTGGGTCCATTCACCCACGCGCCAAACATGTTTAATTCAGTGATTTTCGTCCTAAAAGAGTTAGAATTTGATGTTCTTGAGTTGTGTTCTTGAATTGTTTTCATTCTTGAACTTACATGTGATTGATGGGATTTCTTGAGACGTTTTAGCGATGTTAAGAGTTGTTTCGAGTTAGATTCTAGTGTACATGTTTTGGGTATCTGAATCTAAGAAGGTATTGAGAAAATGAATCGATTAAAAGCGATTTAAGATCAGAAAAACAAGTTGAAAAGTTCGTCGGGTTTGACTGGAAGGGGATGGAGCGACGCGCCCCCGTAGCGCCCAAGGGGCTGACGTGGTGCACTAGAATTGCGCCAGATTAGAGCCCCAATAAGTTGGGACTGGCGCGGCGCGCTCGGGATGCGCCCAAATCGTCGTTTTTCACCAGTTTTCGTCGTTTAGCCTACTTAAGTCCTTCTAAAGTGTACTAACACTTTCCATTGATTCTAACTACTATAAATGACTTCTAAACATCTAGAAATCATCCAGAAACATGAATCCTAACATTGAATCCATAAATTCAAATTTAAGAAAAGTTAAGAGCCAAGTCTAGGAAGTTCTTAGAGTCTTTTGCAAATGCTTTTACTTTGTTTTAAAACTTAAAAATCAAGTTGAGTATAGAATAAAGAGTAAAGATTTGAAGTACATTTCTTCAAAGAAGTAAATGGGGACTATTTATTCCTAAACAGTTTAAAATGTTTTTAAATTTTAAATAAGAACGAAAACAGATATTTCCAAAGAGCCTTTGAGCTAGTTTCATAAAAGAGTAATCGCTTTCTAAATGAAGCAAGAGAGGGAACTTTGATTTCCAAGATAGCCTTTGAGCAAAGTTTTTGAGCAATTATCTCAAATCACATAAAGAAGTATGCTTTTAAACATAAGAGCTAGTATCATATTTTGGGAGTAGTATTGAGCACCGATATGGGGGAGAGTTTAGACAACTCACAGACCCCATAAACCATGTAGCCATCATGGGTAGAAAACGGTCATACTTTTTAGATAATTCATTTAGTGCTTTTTAGCATAGACTAGTGGATCCAATTAGTAGTTCGGGTTCTTACCTTCGGCAAGGTATAGGACGGCCCTGGTAGCGTGAGGCAAAACGCTGTATCATGACAATAGCTCTTACGTGATGGTTGTCGGTTAGAGAAACTCCCATAGAAGTAATTGTATTCTTATATACACAGTTTATTGTATTTTTACATACATTTCATAGTTATATGTATCTTTGCATACACACAGAGTTGACATCATGTTTTAAACAGCTTTTCTTTATAATGCACTTGTTTTAAACTGCTTTATATTGAAATGAGTTCAGTTATGTTGAGTTGAGTTGAGCCAGGTAAGTTCTTCAGTTCCTTTCAATCTTATGTCTTGTTTTAGAATTCCCTTCGCATACTCGTACATTCAATGTACTGATATCATTTGGCCTGCATCTTATTATGATGCAGACACAGGTAACCAGGATCATCATCCAGCATCTCGTTGATCCAGTTGAGGATTCAGAGTCAGTTGGTGAGCCTCCTTGCTTTCTGGAGGGCTCTTTTGTTATCCTTTTTTTTTAGTATTTCATTTGTTAGGAGTCTTGTCCCAACATCCATCTCAGTTGTTTAGAGGCTTCATAGATAGACAGTCAGATGTTAGTTCTTGAGTTTCCTATTTCCTGTTTTAATTGTCGAGACTTGAGTTGCCACTTTTGGCCCGTGAATGTTATCTTGATACATTCTAAGTGTTTATTGAGCAATTCAGTTTACTTTTAAAAGCATTTTCTTATGTCTAAGTCTTCCGCTGAGTAAGTAAGCTAGACCAAGGGTTCACATGGGGCCATAAATAGTTCTCGAGTGCCAGTCCCTCCCAGGGTGTAGGCTCGGGGCGTGACAAACTTTGTATCAAAGTACAAAGTTCAAGAGTACTAGGGAGTCTATGAAGCCATGTCTGTAGAGTCCTAGTTATCGATGTGAAGCGCGCCACATCTATAATTAGGAGGCTGCAACATTTAGGAATTCCTTCATTTCTTTCATAATCATTTCGTGTGATAGAGTGTATCTCTATAAAGTCTCTTTCTAATTCGTGCTTATGCTTAACCGATTGTGAGTTGGACCATTTTGAGAGTGCTTTCATGAGGCATTTGTTTCCCTGTGAGCTAAGAGACGCAAAGAGATGGTTGCTGACATGAGGACCAAGATGAGTTTATTCGTTGTTAGGTTGCCTCGTCTGTCATATCAGAAAAGTAAGAAAGCCATGCTAATAGGTGACACGGGCATAGCAAGGCTAATGATCCATGTGCAACAAGTTGAGGAGGACAAGTTGAGGGACAGAGAAGGGTTTAAGAATAAGAGGGCTAAGGCATCAGGGGAATGAATCCGGGCAGAAAAAGAGTAATGTGAACTGGTCTTCTTTCCAATATAAGTAGAGAGGACCTTCTCCATCATATGCTAGTGCACCTGCACCAAGGAACAAATGTGAGTTTTGGCTTGAGTCTGTGGCATTCTTAGGCAACATTATGTCTGGAGAGAGAATTAATGTTGATACTCAGAAAATTGAGACAGTGGAGAATTGGCCTAGACCCACATCTCCAACTGATATTAGGAGTTTCTTGGGATTGGCTGGCTATTATAGAAGGTTCGTAGAGGGTTTCTCGTCTATTTCGTCTCCTTTGACCAAGTTGACTTAGAAGACAGTGAAGTTTCAATGGTCTGAAGCTTGTGAGAAAAACTTCAAGGAATTGAAAAAGAGGTTGACTACTGCCCCAATATTGACCTTACCAGAAGGTAAGCAAGGCTTTGTGGTTTATTGTGATGTGTCTAAATATTGGTTTGGGTTGCGTGTTAATGCAGATTGGCAAAGTTATAGCTTATGCCTCTAGACAGTTGAAAGTTCATGAGAAGGACAACCCAACCCATGATTTAGAGTTGGCTGGCGTAGTATTTGCTTTGAAAATATGGCGCCATTATCTTTATGATGTGCATGTGGAAGTGTTCACCAATCATAAGAGTCAGTATGTGTTTACTCAGAAAGAGCTTAATCTTAGACAAAAGAGGTGGTTAGAATTACTCAAGGATTATGACATGAGTATTCTTTATCACCCAGGGAAGGCTAATGTTGTTGCTGATGCCTTAAGTATGTTGTCTATGGGTAGTGCCGCCCATGTTGAGGAAGAAAAGAGAGAGTTATCTAAAGATGTGCATACACTTGCACGCTTGGGAGTCTGAGTAATGGATTCTACAGAAGGAGGAGTGGTGGTGATGAATGGGGTTGAATTATCATTAGTGTCATAAGTAAAAGAGAAGCAAGACCAAGATCCTATTTTGCTTGAATTGAAGGCAAATGTGCACAAGCAAAAAGTATTAGCTTTTGAACAAGGGGGAGATGGAGTATTGAGATATCAAGGTAGATTATGTGTACCAATGGTGGATGGACTCTAAGAGAGGATCATGGAGGAAGCTCACAGCTCCAGATATTCCATTCATCCGGGTTCCACAAAGATGTATCGCGATTTGAGAGAGGTCTATTAGTGGAGTAGTATAAAGAAGGGCATTGCAAAGTTTGTCGCTAAGTGTTCGAATTGCCAACAAGTTAAAGTAGAACACCAAAGGCCCGGTGGTATGGCTCAGAATATATAATTTCTGGAATGGAAGTGGGAGATGATCAATATGGACTTCATCACAGGTCTACCAAGGTCTCGCAGGCAGCATGATTCTATTTGGGTGATTGTTGATAGAATGATAAAATCAGCCCACTTTTTACCGGTAAAGACTACCATTCAACATAAGATTATGTTAAGTTGTATATTCAAGAGGCAGTTAGACTGCATGGGGTGCCAGTTTCGATTATTTCAGATAGAGGCGCCCAATTTACTGCACAATTTTGGAAATCTTTTCATAAAGGTTTAGGTTCAAAGGTGAACTTGAGTACTGCTTTTCATCCTAAGACGGATGGTCAAGCAGTGCACACTATTCAGACTTTAGAAGATATGTTGAGGGCATGTGTGATTGATTTCAAGGGGAATTAGGATGATTACCTACCTCTCATTGAGTTAGCTTACAACAATAGTTACCACTCTAGCATCCAGATGACTCCTTATGAAGCTCTTTATGGGATAAGATGCGGATCTCCTATTGGATGGTTTGAAGTTGGTGAAGCAGGGTTGTTAGGACCAGATTTAGTTCATCAAGCTATGGAGAAGGAGAAGGAGAAGGTGAAAGTGATTCAAGAAAGGTTAAAAACAGCACAGAGTCGTCAGAAATCCTACACTGATGTTAGGAGAAGGGAGTTAGAGTTTGAAGTACATGATTGGGTATATCTTAAAGTTTCACCCATGAAAGGTGTTATGAGATTTGGTAAGAAGGGGAAGCTTAGTCCCCGGTATATTGGTCCTTATAGAATATCGAAAAGGGTAGGTAATGTAGCTTATGAGTTGGAGCTACCCCAAGAGTTAGCTGTGGTTCATCCGATCTTTCAAATTTCCATGTTGAAGAAGTGCATGGGCGATCCTTCATTGATCATACCAACTGAAGATATTGGGATCAAGGATATCTTATCTAATGAAGAGATTACGGTTCAGATTTTAGATCGCCAAGTTCGCATGTTGAGGACTAAGGAAGTAGCATCAGTCAAAGTCCTTTGGAGGAACCAATTTGTTAAGGAAGCTACTTGGGAAGCTGAGGAAGATATGAAGAAGAGATATCCACATCTCTTTGAAACCGGAGAAATTCCACACCAAAGTACTAATTATTTCTTAGTACTCTTTAACTTATGAGATTGCATGTTGTATTTGCATTGGTTGTTGTGTGTTTGAGCTGAATGTTAGATGTTACACCCTTAGCCTACTAAGAGTAAACTCATTCGAGGAGGAATGTTCTCAAGGGGGAGATATTGTAACACCCCGTAACTAGAAAGAAATTAATAAGTGGAAATAGTCATTTTTGGAAAGAATTTAAAATCTGGAAAATTTGTTAAGTTTGTTAAGTTGGATTTTTGGTCAACTTCAAACAATCATTAACTTCAAGCTCGGGATGAGTTAGGTGTGTTTCTAGATATCGTAGGAAATATATTGAAATAATCTTTCCAATGCCGCCAAGTTTGCGTGATTCCGAGTTTGTATGAGTGAGTTATTTCCATTGGAAGTTGGGCTGTTCAAATAAGGAAATGACCAATCCAGATTTTAAAGGGTAGTTTGATCTTTTCCTTACCCAATTTATTTAATTCGTTTTAATGAATTAATTAAGGGTCAAAATTGAATTTGGTCAGTTTTGAAAAATTGGAAATCTACGCTAGGGCTTGGAAAAAAGAGAAAATAGGAGAAAGGAGAAGAAAGTTCAAGTTTCGACGTCTTCATAAGGAATCGCTTGTGGAATTCATCAAGGGGTGATCCCTACGAGGTATGTGAGATCACATAGCGTTGGATCCATTCACCCACGCGCCAAACATGTTTAATTCATCGATTTTCGTCCTAAGAGAGTTAGAATTTCATGTTCTTGAGTTGTGTTCTTGAATTGTTTTCATTCTTGAACTTACATGTGATTGATGGGTTTTTTGAGACGTTTTAGCGATGTTAAGAGTTGTTTCAAGTTAGATTCTAGTGTAAATGTTTTGGGTATTTGAATCTAAGAAGGTATTGAGAAAAAGAATCGATTAAAAGCGATTTAGGATCAGAAAACAAGTTGAAAAGTTCATCGGGTTTGCCTGGGAAGGGGCTGGCGCGACAAGCCCCCGTAGCGCCCGAGGGGCCGACGCGGCGCGCACGCGTAGCGCCAGAAGGGCTGACGCGGCACGCCAAATTAGAGGCCCAGTAAGTTGGGACTGGCGCGCTCGGGATGCGCCCAAATCATCAATTTTCACCAGTTTTTGTCGTTTAGCCTATTTAAGTCCTTCTAAAGTGTACTAACAATTTCCATTGATTCTAAATAACTTCTAAACATCTAGAAATCATCCAGAAACATGAATCCTAACCTTGAATTTATAAATTCAAATTCAAGGAAACTTAAGAGCCAAGTCTAGGAAGTTCTTAGAGTCTTTTCAAGAAGTCTTTTGCAAATGCTTTTAACTTTGTTTCAAGACTTAAAGATCAAGTTGAGTAAAGAGTAAAGAGTAAAAATTTGAAGTTCATTTCTTCAAAGAAGTATATGGGGACTATGTACTCCCAAAGAGTTTAAAATGTTTTCACATTTAAATAAGAGCGGAAACTGAGATTTTCTAAGGGCCTTTGAGCTGGTTTTCAGAAAAGAGTAATCACTTTCTAAATGAAGCAAGAGAGGAAACTTTGATTTCCAAGATAGCCTTTGAGCTAAGTTTTTGAGAAATTATCTCAAATCACAGAAAGAAGTATGTTTTTAAACATAAGAGCTAGTATCATATTTTGGGAGTAGTATTGAGCACCGATATGGGGGAGTTCAGACAACTCACTGCCCCCATAAACCATGTAACCATCATGGGTAGAAAAGGGTCATACTTTTTAGATGATTCCTTTAGTGATTTTTAGCATAGACTAGTGGATCCAATTAGTAGTTCAGGTTCTATACCCTCGGCAAGGTATAGGACGGCCCTGGAAGTGTGAGGCAAAACGTTGTATCATGACAATAGCTCTTACGTGAGGGTTGTCGATTAGAGAATCTCCCATAGAAGTAATTGTATTCTTATATTCACAGTTTATTGTATTTTTACATACATTTCATAGTTATATGCATCTTTGCATACAAACAGAGTTGACATTATGTTTTAAACAGCTTTTCTTTATATTACACTTGTTTTAAACTGCTTTATATTGAAATGAGTTCAGTTATGTTGAGTTGAGTTGAGCTAGGTAAGTTCTTCAGTTCCTTTCAAGCTTATGTCTTGTTTTAGAATTCCCTTCGCATACTCGTATATTCAATGTACTGATGCCATTTTGCCTGCATTTTATTATGATGCAGACACAAGTAACCAGGATGATCATCCAGCGCCTCGTTGATCCATTTGAGCATTCAGAGTCAGTTGGTGAGCCTCCTTGCTTTCGGAGGGCTACTTTGTTGTCATTTGTTTTTTTAGTATTTCATTTGCTAGGATGATCGGGGGTCTTGTCTCGACATCCATCTCAGTTGTTTAGAGGCTTCATAGATAGACAGTCAGATGTTAGTTCTTGAGTTTCTTATTTCCTGGTTTAATTGTTGAGACTTGAGTTGCCACTTTTGGCCAGTGAATGTTATCTTGATTTATTGAGCAGTTCAGTTTACTTTTAAAAGCATTTTCTTATGTCTAAGTCTCCCACTGAGTAAGTAAGTCAGGCCAAGGGTTCTTTTGGGGCCAGCAATGGTTCTCGAGTGCCAGTCCCGCCTAGGGTGTAGGCTCAGGGCGTGACACAATATATATCAATTTTAGAAAATATGTAAATAAAATATCTAGCTAGTTTTACAAAGAAGCCACAAATTCATGTGCAACATATTTTAGGCTATAAATGTGCCCCTCTCATAGGTTTTGCTCTGTAACAATAATAACCTCCCTCTTTGTTTATTATGGTACCCTGACCTATTTTTCTTTAATTTATTGCAATTGTTATAAATATATTTGTGTTATAGTGAATGTCTATTATGTGGAATATGATATTTTGAACGATCTAGTGATTTACTCTCGATTTTCCTATGATTGAAACAAGTTCTGTAACGTGTTTCATCAAAGCAGGAAGAGCAGAAAGTAAAAGACACAATAATTTTACGTGGAAAATACCCGACTTAAAAGGTGTAAAAAAATGACGTGTAGTTCTATAGGATTTAGCTCCAACTTCACTAAATCAATAAGTCTCAACAGTTTAACATTACAAACTCTATAACCTAAGGAACTAACTCTAATTCCTAAACTTCAAGTTATGGATTCAGATTACAACTCTTGCAATCCTAGAAACGTACTAACTCTAATTCCTAAAGCTTAACATAAACCTCCCAAGGTATGTGTTCCCAACTCTTCGAGTTATCCCAACTTGAAGACAACACTCTTAATTCAGTTTATAACTCACTAAACTAAGATTACATTAAGACTCAATGACAAAGAAGAACTCCTACTGCATAAACTCTATAATAGGACATGGTTCTTGAATTGTTTCTTCAGTTGTTGGTAGCACTTGCAAAGTTCAATTTTTCATCTGTGAGAGCTTGCGTCTCTGGAGAATCTTCTCTTATATTTATAGTCTTCTACTTGTTGAGTTGTACTTTACTTGGGCTTCTTGAATACTTGTTCTTCTATGACGCAACTTCTTCTTCTTCTTTTGATTATTTTTTTTTAGTTGGACTCCTCCTGTCGTTTGGACTCCTTCGAATCAAACTTCTTTATTCTTTTGTGTTATAGTTGAACTCCAACTTTTCAATTCAACAGTCACTTGAAGAGTTCTACTTCAAGTGAGACTCCTTAATTCTTCAATTCAAACTCCTTGCCTCTTTAGATTCCTTCTTCAAATCGAACTCATTGATTCTTTTTCTTCAATTCACCCGATGTTTATTTCATTGAGATTTATCACGAAATTAACATTATCCATTCCTTGATTTCTATACACTTGTCTTCATTCATTTTAAAAGATTGCTCAAAATTTAATTGTTCGTGACAATGTACCTTTGAACCATGTTGACTAATGTGTTTTATCTTTATTTGTCAATCATCAAAACATCAGAAAATCCCAACAAATCCCCCTTTTGATGATGACAAACCTCTTGTCTTTGTGCATTCAAACAAATTTACTTGTGTAGGGACTGAAGTATGAAATACTAGAATGAAACAAGTTGGTCAATGAGTTATAAACACTGCACAACTCCTATCTTCTCCCATTTGGCATCATTAAAAAGTTGTGTCAATCCTATAATATACTATCTGATTGGTTAAATATTCATGGACACTAGGGCTATCACTAAGACAATCAGATAACAACTTCATGCAACATACTAATATATTATAGAGAGTAAGAACATGATTCATTAAAGCAATGATTATCATTCCATTAAACTGCCAGATAATGTTCTATATAAGATCGAAGTCATACTAAATGAAGCAAAAACAATTGAGCACTAATAAAAAAAACACTGGACATGAGTATAATAAAGTCAGAGGCATCAAGATTGGAAAGTGAAGAGAAGGTGGCAATAGTTATATCAACCGACGAATGATTTCAATATTTTTAGCCCTTTCTTTATTGAGATCAATCTGTAGAGCTTCAGTTATAGTCTGAAAGACATTTTTTCCCCATAGGCTGCATAAGTAACCTCCAGTTCAACAATCTTATCAACGAAGACATTACTTCAATTTATATTTGAGTATCAATTTTCCTTATGAAGTACGTAAATCAACATTATTCATCTATTATAAATATTTTTTTGTCTTTTTTTAATTGTTTGAAGTCCATGGCTGAATTGAAATTGAGTATCCTCAAAAATTACAAGGGAGATCAAGTCCTTTATTTTTACATGCTAGCTCTAAGACCTTTTTTTAAGAATGGCATATTCTTGACGTTTTAGGAGTTGGTTATTTCTCAGAAACTGAAAATGAGGAACTAGATTTCCTCTTCAAATGATAATTAAATATGTACTAGGGGTTAAGAGCAATTTAAAGAGGCATAACATCACAAACATCAGTTGATGAACTTTGGGAAATATTTGAATTTGAACTTGCAGGAAAATTCAAGATGACTAAGTGAGAGATAAAGATGATATGAAATATTTTTTGCATGCTTATCAGTTTATAGGTGAGAGAGAACAACTTGAAAAAAAAACGTGACTCTTGAGCTTTGACAGTTATTTTATACCGTATTAGAACAATTAATACATGGAACATAATGCTCAATTATTTCACTTTAGACAATATTAACCTCTAACAATATAAAATATACCTTATAAGAGCAATTTTGTGATCACCATTGCTTGCTTGCACTATTTCTCTGCACAATCTCTAATATAAAATTAGGTTAAAACAAGCCAGAGATCTAAAATTGAGATACACAACTAAATGTGCAAGACTAAATTGAATAACATTTTAGCTAATAAAATTAAAGGAAATAATTATTCTAGTTAATCATTGAGGGGAGTTCATGCAATCTTAATCATCTCCAAGTCTAACCTATTCATACAATTTTTTTTTTGAAATACAAATTTTGATTGTTACTACTTACTATGATTGTAAATTTGTATGTTTTGATGACTGAAATACAAATATTGTTGGAAATTTAAGAATAATATACGTTTTTGAAAAATATACAAACCAATGTTGTATCCTTTCTAAATGAACATGAGTTTACATAAGTATATGGATACAAATATGCTTCTTAAATAACTACAAATCCATTTGATATACCTATTAGAATGAATGCAAACTAATAAAGAAATACAAATGTCATTATACAAACCCAAACATGAAAACCATAATGAATACAAATTCACATAGCATACATATATATTGGAATGAACACAATCAATTACTTTAGAAATTATAACTGATGAGAATTTTAAGTGATATGTTCTCTTTTTAAGAAAACATTCTCTCCATGATTTTCTCCTTTCTGTTATTAAATAATTGTATTATTTCAAATCAAACAAATAAAAAATACATAAATCAGAAGAATAACAAACTAAAATATTGATATTTTTAATAAATATTGAAAACATTGATAAGAGGTCCCATTAAGTGCTAAAACATTGACATTTTGAAAATTTTCTCATTTTTTAATTACCCTAGCCCACCCTACCCATTACCCCAACTCTATACCTCACTACTCATCCACCCCAAAAATTTCTTTTAATTTTTTTTTGTTGGGGGGGGTGGGATGGAGGGCAGGGCAGGGTGTGAGGATAGGGTAAGATTTTTCTTTTAATTGTAAAAGTAATTCTAATTTTTTTAAGGGGAGGTTGGGGGGGGGGAGGGGGGACTCGGGATAGACAGTGGTGTGGGATAAATATATTATTTAAAAAACTTTTTAAAAAATTGGGGGTGAGGAGTGGTGTGGATGGTGGAGTTGAGGTACTAGGCGGGGGATGGGGTAGGGTAAGAAAACAATTATTTTTTTTTTAGCAAAAGTTCTTCTTCTCTTTTTTAATTGCTAAATTTTAGAATTTAATTATTTCAATATTTTATTTTATTTTATTTTTATATCTATGCGTACATATACCCATGACTCATGAGTGGATAACATATGACAAAAGAAATATATTTTTAAATTACTTAATCAAATAAAAAAATATTTTCAATACTATAAATAATTAATCGTTGATATTAAATTTAGAGGTATTTTTGATAGAAGAAAAATATGATTGACGGTAGGAAAATGGGTTAGAGTTGCTATATAAAATGTGGCCGTCTTCTTATATAGAAAAAAAAAAACATGCGGACTGTAATTGGCTGAACAGTCGCCAGTAATGTTATTTGTCCAATCCTAAGAGGGGGAAAACTGACCCGGATCCGAATTTCTATAGCACCATATCTCCGAATTCATCTCTCTCTGTCAATCGCCGGTCGCCGACGAATAAGGTTCCTTCTTTCTCTGAATCTCTGTTTATTCCTATTTTGTAAAAATGGCGATCTATACATCCCAACAGTTGACTCTACTGCTTCATCTTTCAAAGATATGCAGATTTTTATACTGAATTTTCTCTGTTTTACACCTCAATTGCTATTATTTATCTGTTTATACTTCAATTTGGTGGCTATTTCTGTTTTTGTCAATAAAATAGTGAGATTTTTTCATACTTTAATTGGTTTCTGTTCAACAAATCTGTATACAATTTTTCAAATATATGTAGATTTTTAGAAGTACAGAACAGTGATAAAGCTACCTATTAAACAAAACAAAGAGAAAAAAAAAATTAAAACTTGTTTACAACAGATTTAGTGATGTGAAACTTTACCGAAATTTCCTGATTTATACTGTTTCACACCTCAGTTGCTATTAGTTATATGATAGTTTTGTGTTTTTTTTCTGTTTTTTTTTGTCTAATTTATGAATAAAATAGTGAATTTTCAGAGCTAATCACTTTATTGGTTTCTGTTCATCAAATCTGCAGAGTATCATATGAATTTTCTTTTAGTGGGACTTCTCATTGGTTTACATTTTATTATTAAGATTCTTCATATGTGAGTTTGGCAATAAAATGTCTTGGATTGGCTTTTGTTGCTTTGTGATGAGTAAATGGCGTATCTTTCAGCTTGATTTTTCTTCTCTTATTTTGTTTTTACTTTTTAGTTAGTAAAGCTTTTAAATGTTGACTACTGGTGGTGTTTTGTTTGTGGAATCTGAATTTCTTGAGTGAATAATTTTTTGAAATTGGTTTTCTTTGAGTTTGTTAAGTTGCAAAACTATTGATTGGACTTCAAGTTTTTAAAATAATGGTTTTAAAGTTGTTCTGAATGAAGTTATTCAAATCTTCAACTTCCATTCATAAAAGAAGAAAAAGAACTTTCAGTTCACAGACGTAACTCCCACAAAAAATTTCTTAAAAAACTATGGGCCTGATGAGCCATCGATATTCGATAGTACAGTAACTGTACTTACCAAACTTCAATATTTGCAAAACTGTAGGCTCATTTACTATTTTGGCCATGAAATCTTGGGTTGTTAGTGAAATATTATTTGTACTCCAAGTGGAATGTTGAAATAGTTGTTGAGGGTGTATTCCAAGTTATTTCTGGTTTTCACTCACAAATTTTTAACTCTTATCATTTCATTCAAGTGAAGTCGTGTTCAAACTTTAACTTCAAATCTCTTTTTTTTCCAACTTAAACTCAAATATTGCCCAAACCCCTATATAACAATCCAAACACAATTTCAACTTCCACAAACTGATTTCCGCTACAACTTTGAATAATTTTTCCATCTTCAGCTGTAATCATTGTCCAGCGAGAGATATGATCATTTTGATGTTGCTGACCTTTTACTCTTATTTCTTTGCACCAGTCTGAGTCAGCCTATTATTCCCATTTTGTGTGTTATTAATGTTTTGGTCAGTCCAATTAAAGGTGGTAATCAAGAAAGCTTTTCAAAAATGGCAGATAGATGCATCGAGTCAATATTGATCATGAGCGAGACGCCATGGAGCAGCCACCTTCCCCTGCTGCAGAACAAACCCAACTTGAGAGGAGAAAAGGGACATTGGCTTCCAAGGTGGGAAATCTTTTCCTTACACTTTCACTAGGCTTACATATTTAATGTCTTTTGATAGTTTATGTGTACAAGTATGTGTCTGCATCTTATGAAATTCAAAAAACTGTTACTAGCTTATACATGTGAAAGATGCATTGAGACCTGCTGTTAAAGGAAGTAAATAATATTCTAAGCTGCAGGTAAATTCTTTTGAACTAATTTGTTGTTTAAGGGCTAATAAAAAATGTAACTGCTTGACATGGAGACTTCTAAGATATTTGGATTAAAAAGAGGCTAGTATGACTGAAATGCAATTTATGTCATGCTTGCTTCCATGGACATTAAGGTGTCACTTTGACTAATTTCTTGTAATAAAGAAATGATTAGATTAATGTTCGTAGGTTGCATTTAGATTCTATACTATGCTAAAGACCTGTGTTGGATTCTCCAAAAGTAGTTCATTTTTAAATAATCCGACATAGGTGCGGCACGATTTTGTCGAGTCAGAGCAACATAGCTAAAGACACTGACGTGTATTTTCATGTGGATGGAAACTAAAATAAATAGCACCTAAATCTGAACATTGAAGAGTCGAAACATGCTAAGTTTCAATCTTTATTGGGTGGAATATAATCTTTAGATGTTTACCTTGTCCTTCTGAATGTCCTGCATATTTTCAGCTTGTATTTTGGCTTGAACTTCTCTTGGACCTAAAGTGCTTTAGTATAATTGGAACTTGCAGTACTGACATATCTCTGTTTTGATAGTTAGATAAGGAAGAAGAAAGGAAGAAGTATTCTCTTTCACCACTGCATATAATCTTTTAATTGAACATAATCAAGTTTGAAACAACTTTTACTGAAAGATTCACAGTTTGCTCAATGCTATGAAATATTTACCACATGGTCTTTTCTGCCTTTAGTTTCTTCTCTTCCTTCTCACCAAATTGTCCACAAGTAGTACATATCCTATCAATTTATCATGCATCAACTGAAGAACCCTTGGCCTCTATAGGAAAAATTGATGTTTTCACAGCAAAAGGCAGCTCCTCTAACTGGCATATTAGATTTTACGCCCTTCCTCCTTCTCTCTCTCTCTCTCTCTCCCAGTTTCCGTACATTCATTTTTTTTATTTTTTTTTTATGACAAGGGATACCCGCAGCCACTACCCTTTGAGTGCGCACAGGGTAAAAACCCCGCTCCTATGCAATAGCTCACAAACCACATAGGAGAGGTAACTTGCACTAGGCAAGCCCGGTGCGACGAGCTCGACCCAGAAGGCAAACCCCTTGCTCTCGTTGGCAAGGGGTTTCTAACTTGAGACCTCCAACATGGAAGTCCCAAGCCCAAACCACTGGGCCACCCCGAAGGGTAGTTTCCATACATTCATACCACAGCATATTCCATTTTTGGTTTTCCACCAGTCTGTCCCTTCTTCTGTCATCATGTGTCTCTATCCATAAAAGAAATTTGCTGCTAGCCTCAGTACTGTTTGTCCTCTGCACAAAAGCTTCGAACATATGACAAACCACAAGCAAGCAACACAAGTCAGCAAGCTCAACTTGCACCATTGCCTTCACCAAATACTATCAGAGTATCAGTTGGCATTGATCTTTATAAGTGCCTTAGTCACAAAAATGAAGCTACACTAGTGGGACCATCATTTATTCTTTTTGCTCTTAGGTGTCCCTTAGAATGATAATTTAAACAACCTACGTTGAGAAAAATTGGAACCGACACACTTAGTGGAAAATAAAGGCGAGAAAGGAAACCTTAAAATTGAGAATCTTTTAGAAAAATTAGAAGCTGAAGATCTTTCCCTCAATTGAACACTGCCTTGTATTCCTTCTACAGAATTTTCAGGCCATGAGATTTCCTTTAGATCTACTAGTAAAATATACCATATTCTTAAAAACGTTTCTAGTGTTTGCATACATTATACCTCCATGGAACATATATATTCTGGACTTAGATTCTTTTTGAGGGAAGTGAGTCTGTTGGGAATGAGTTCCATTGGATCTGTGCTTTTTTCTACCAGCTGATTGTGTAGGAGACAAGCTCATGCCTTGGATATTTTGACTTGCAGTTTATGCTGGTGAATATTTCCAGTAATCTACTCCTGGCTTACCAAAGTCTGGGGGTGGTATATGGAGATCTGAGCACTTCTCCGCTTTACGTCTATAGGAGTATCTTTGTTGGAAAGTTGCAAAATTATCAGACTTCAGAAGCAATATTTGGTGCATTTTCTCTAATCTTCTGGACAATAACGCTCATTCCTTTGCTCAAATATGTATTTGTTGTATTAAGTGCAGATGACAATGGTGAAGGTATGTTTATAAAGGACTCTAAATTGATAAATACTTATGGAACAATGCTAATACCTGATGATGTTTGGCCAAATATCTTAGGTGGTACATTTGCTCTTTACTCTCTGTTGTGTAGACATGCAAAGTTTAGTCTACTTCCCAACCAACAGGCAGCAGATGAGGAGCTATCTGCTTACAAATATGGCTCTTCTGGGCAGTCGACATCATGTTTACCATTGAAGAGATTTCTTGAGAAGCATAAGAAGTCACGTACAATACTGCTTATTGTTGTATTATTAGGTGCTTGTATGGTCATAGGAGATGGTGTTCTGACTCCTGCAATGTCAGGTACACGATACTAACAGTAGATGCCTCCTTATATGGTATTTTTAGCCGGTTGCCTTTTGAATTTACAAACCAGAAGTTTGTTCTAAAGTAGCTTCTGTCAAATGTTAGATAATAGACTTTCAACTTTTGTGATATAATAAGTGGCACCTTATAATGCATATGATTGCCATTAGATATTCTATAAAAAATAGTTATCTCACGAAGTGATGCTTGCAGTTATGGAACTCGCAGTTGAATTTACTTTTATCTTTTAACTATGAAATGCTCTACTTTGGCAGTTATATCATCAATGTCAGGGATCCAGGCTGCTACTGAACACCTATCTCATGGTAGATATACTTTGATATACCCCTTTGCAGAAATTGATAAGACTTTTTAAAGTAGTCAACGTCTTACTTAAGTCTGAGGCATTGACCATTCATGCATCTTTCCTTGTAGGTGGTGTGCTTATTCTCTCGTGCATAGTATTGGTTGGCCTGTTTGCCTTGCAGCATTCTGGAACCCACAGGGTTGGATTCTTGTTTGCTCCTATAGTGACTATCTGGTTGATATCTATTTTTCTCATTGGGCTGTATAATACTATATTTTGGAATCCCAAAATTGTGTCTGCTCTTTCTCCATATTATATCGTCAAGTTCTTTAAGGAAACTGGGAAAGATGGTTGGGTTTCCCTAGGAGGTGTCCTCCTCTCAATTGCAGGTACGATACATATATTGACTCTAATTCAGTAATTCTTTATTCAAATTTTCCTCATAGAAGCCTTTTTGTGGAACCTCTTACTATTTGATGAAGGAGATGATATTAAAATCTCCTAGAGTTAGAATCAGGTTTATAATTCATATTTCTACCATCAGGTTCTGAAGCTATGTTTGCAGATCTTGGTCATTTCACTGCCACCTCAATGAGGGTAAGTCCAGCATTTTGCAGTAACAAACACATAAAAAATCTCTTCAGGGAGACTGTTCTGTTCTAATTCTCTATTAGCCTAGCAATTTTTTTTTTCTTTGTAGAAGATCCTGAATGCAGATTAAACTAGTTGGATTATGCAGCAATAGATAAGAACATGTTTTAACTGCATCTATACAGCGGGTTATAAGTCATCATGACATTGGGAATATGAGCTTCCATAATCCGTTTGGTATTAAATAAAAAGGGTTTTACAGCTATCGAGACTCTGATTTTATTGTATTTCATTTTTTTAAGCATATAGGAACTTAAACAACATTACTAAGAAGATTCGAAATCCATCTGAAGTAGATTTAAAGAATATTGAGTCTATAAGATTTGGATTATAACATTTGGAATCCATAGTGAGTGGATACATACAGAGCAACTGGACATTGGAGCCAAATGATTCTTATTCCACAGAATATGTAAACTGTCCTAGTGGTTGGCAGATTATAGTGCATATTTCTTACAATATATATTGAGTGCTTGGATTCAAGGAACTCACGTTGACTGAAATTTATTTTCCTTATGCAGATTGCATTTCCATTTTTTGTATACCCTTGCTTGGTGGTACAGTACATGGGTCAGGCTGCTTTTCTGTCCAAAAACATTGATTCAATTCCAAATAGTTTCTATAATTCAATACCCGGTTGGTTCTCTTTTCATTTATTTGTCTGATTATTCTTAAGATTGTTGATAAATTTTAATTCAATCCTACTAAACTGCTGCTCTTTGCTTCTCTTGCAGACAGTGTATATTGGCCTGTCTTTGTTATTGCTACCCTTTCAGCCATTGTTGGCAGTCAGGCTGTAATCACTGCTACATTCTCCATTGTGAAGCAATGTAATGCACTGGGTTGCTTCCCACGAGTCAAGATTGTCCACACGTCAAAGCATATTAAAGGGCAGATCTATGTCCCAGAAATAAATTGGATCCTAATGATTTTAACCCTTGCTGTGGCTGTTGGGTTTCAGGACACCACTTTAATAGGAAATGCATATGGTAAGCCTGCTAGTCTTTTGACAATCTATATTTTAGTTCTTTGAATTCCATTGTATTGACTCTGCCTTCTCACATTCCATTCCCATAGAATGTAGAGTAAACCCCATTATATGATCCACAACTATCCCAATTGTATCACCTTCAAAAGTAATTGAATTTTTCTTATGCATCTGTCACATCTATGGTAGTATTATATTTATTAGTATGCAGATGTAGAAATGGACTGACAAATCCATCATTAAGCTGTCCATTGTGCCTGAGCTAAAATGTTCACGAGTAATCCTATTTGCCAAATATTTCTGTTTTCAAGATTATGTATTTGTTTCCTCAAACATGCTGCTAGGCCTCTCTTTGTGCCTTTTGCAGTGTATTAAGTCTTTATTTTAAACCCCGATGAAAACTAAAACATATGAAATCGAGATGATGAATTGTGTGCACATGAAGGAATCTCAGATTTCATGATATATTAACAAAAGAGAGCACACCAACCACCTATGTTGCTTGGAGCCTTGGACTATTTAAAAACGCCGACAAATGTGTGTCGGATCCTCCTAAAGAAGCTTATTTTCGGAGACTCCGACATGGGTGCAGCACCTTTTTGGGGAGTCCGAGCAAACATTCAACCACCTCCAACCATACAAGGTTTTGGGGGTTCAAGTTACAAAGGGAATACAATGGCAAAGCAACTGTTGGGCTCCTAATTTTAGGTTTGGGGGTGGGTGGGTGGATGGGTGGGGAGGTTAGGTGGTTGAGAAGGATTACTATATCCCCCCAAAAAAGGACACCTTGTGGAAGTACACCATGACACTGATTTTCTTTCTGTATTACTGCAGATTTTGCGAACAATTGGCGTTGCTGTTTATTTCAAGCTTTCTTTTCATTTTTAGTTTCAGAATTCTCTGTTTTGTTCTCTCTTATGAATTTATTTTTATTTCAGGTCTAGCTTGCATGACAGTTATGTTTATCACCACATTTCTCATGGCGCTTGTCATAATCTTTGTCTGGCAAAAAAGTGTAGCACTTGCAATTCCCTTTCTCCTTTTATTCGGGCTCATCGAAGGTGTCTACCTGTCTTCTGCATTCATTAAGATTCCACAAGGAGGATGGGTCTCCCTTGTGCTCTCTTTTGCTTTCTTGACTATCATGTTTGTCTGGCACTATGGAACTCGCAAGAAGTACAACTTTGATCTTCACAATAAAGTTCCATTGAAATGGCTTCTTGGCTTGGGCCCCAGCCTTGGTATCGTTCGTGTGCCAGGGATAGGGCTGATATACTCCGAATTGGCAACAGGAATCCCATCCATCTTCTCTCACTTTGTTACAAATCTCCCTGCATTTCACAATGTGATGGTGTTTGTATGTGTCAAATCTGTTCCAGTACCATTTGTCCCACCCGAGGAGCGCTTCCTCATTGGTCGCATTTGCCCAAGACCCTATCGCATGTACCGTTGCATTGTCAGATATGGTTACAAGGACATACAGCGAGACGATGGAAACTTTGAGGACCTTCTCATCCAAAGTATAGCAGAGTTCATCCAAATGGAAGCTGTAGAACCACAACTCTCAAGCTCCGAGAGTCCATCATTTGATGGAAGGATGGCAGTTATAAGCACAAGAAGTATACAGTCAGGCTCAACATTACTCGTCTCAGAGGAAGATTTCGGTATTAGTAACTCCATTCAAAGCAGCAAATCTTTAACCCTCCAAAGTCTAAGATCTGCTGGTGATGATGAGAACCCACAAATGAGGAGGCGCCGAGTAAGGTTTCGCTTGCCAGAAAACCCTGGTATGGATCCAGCTGTTAGGGATGAGCTTTCAGATCTAATCGATGCAAAAGAGGCAGGGGTTGCATATATAATGGGACACTCTTACGTGAAGGCGAGGAGATCGGCTTCTTTCATGAAGAAGCTTGTGATTGACATTGGTTATTCATTTCTGCGCAAGAACTGTAGGGGTCCTGCTGTGGCACTTAATATTCCTCACATTAGTCTCATTGAAGTTGGCATGATATACTATGTCTAAGACTATAGAGGGAGGGTGGTTGGCCATGGATGAGTTTTTGTTTATTTATCACCCCTCTACATCTGTTTTGTGCGGTAGCCTTATGGCTAATAATGTGATAACATATGTTGGGAAGGCTATTTAAGTGTTTCCCATTCAACACATTTGGTAGTTGTATATATATAGCATGACTAGTTTCTCGATACGTGAAATTATGTAGTAAATGTAATGTGTAAAGTATCATAGAAAGATTTGAACAAATAATTTTTACATGTCTAATTAGATAATGTCAATTAAGATAAGCATGAAAACTAGAGAAGAAAATGTACTTATTTCATGAGTTGATAGGGCCATTTAAATAAACTAGAAAGTGAGTAGGGTTTTAATCTACTTACTACCTTCATGCAGTAGTATTATGTTGTCAGAAATATGACCATAAAATTGGAATTATAATCAGAAAAATCATATAATTTCATATAAATCATAATGAATATAGTAACTCCAAGTGGGTAATGCTTGAAAACGGGGTTTTGAGGCGATGTATATCTCACATACTAATAAGAAATCCAAAACTACCTAATTAATTTCCTTATAATAAAGTTAAGAAGTTGCACATAAGTGTGTTTGGTAAGAAGAAAAATATTTATTTTTTCAATTTTCTTATGTTTGGTTGGTTAAATTTTTTCTAGGTTCTATCTTTACAAATCAATTTTCAGATTTGCTTCAGGTTGCCTATAGTTTTTGATTTTCAGATTTGTTTCCAGGGTTATATGTAGAGTTAGAGTTAATTTTCAGATCTAGTTTTTCGGTATATCTTTCTTATCTAATTGTTGATCTCTTGTGAATAGTATACTTTTGCATATCTCTATTTCTTGTTCGTTTTGTTCTCAGTTGAACTCTGCCAAATGTTTCCTGATCCATAGAGTCATATATTGCATAGTTCTTGTGGTTTCTCTTGTGTTAGTATACTGGGTGTACACATATTTTAAAGTTGGTTGCTTCTCTACATCCATTTCATTATTTCTTGCTTTTATTTGATTTTTAGTATTGTTAATTGGTCCTAAATTCTCTGCTTGATTTAGTGGTTTAAGTAGATTCCTATTTGGCTTATATCTTGTTTAGTTTAGATTTTCCTAGTGGCTTTGGTGAATGATGGTGGACTAGGGTCATGTCTTCGGCAGGGCGAAGGAAAGTAGTGATAATGGGTTATAGATTCTCCTAAGTTGAGAGTAGGGCCGTGAAATATAGGGTCGCTGACAAGGAAGTCCATAGACCATAGAACTAGTGAATATTCTAATGAAAGAGGAAGATACCATTTTTCGTAGCGGAACTGGTAGTTGTGGAATTCATGGAAGTGGTAGTATGGTAGGTGGTAGTGTGGTAGGTGAGTAATTTATTTTAATATTTTTCGGTGCGGAACTCATGGTAAAATGTAATAATACTTATTGTAATATTCTTCCGATAGTTGTTTTAATCTGAATATTTCTTTAATATTATTTATGATATATTTTAGATATAACATATCTTGGGTTCTTTGGTACATATATAAATTTTCCTCAATTAATTGTTCTAATAGTTTTATATCTTCCATAGATTCTATCCAATATTGTAAATATTCGTAGTTCATTTTAATCTGAATTTATTTCTAAATCATATCATTCTATTCTTTCGCAGTCTAAATCATGTAGGTCTATTTCATACCATTGTTGATTTAATATATCTTCTGATTCGTAATCATTAAATATTTTTTCCCATATTATTCTTCTTAATTCAA
>JAJOOF010004795.1:0-13241 GCA_029582545.1 Solanum lignicaule | reverse complement strand
CTCAATGTGTGATAATATGTCTATAGTTACTCTTTATTGGATTTCTTATGTGTCTTGCTTATAGATATGAAAGTAATTTGTTGCTATGAATATTTGATGTTGCGAGTATTTTGCCATTATATCTATGTGTTCCATTATCCCTTCTAGCAGGTTTTGAACTTAGAGTTCAAGATGTTGAAGAGTCTCCTAGAAGAATTTCGGATGGAGCTATTATATTTAAGTTTATTTTAATGTTGTATATTTTAGTCATTTGTTCTTTTTTTTCGGTTTGTAATATTTGTATAACTCTCTCTCCTATATATATGATATAATTTGGGGGATCGTCTAAAGGGGGAGGTGAATTACGTGCTAAATGTTTTACTTATTTATGTCATTTTATTACGTGTGAGTGCTATAAAATCTGCTTATGTGTAAATCCCTTGAAGCATGCAAGCATATCATAATATCGCTTAAATAATTGTCCAAAATCAACCTTTGTTGTTTATAAATGCATTAGATTAATTGATCTATCATTAGTATGTATTAATACTTATTATAATCTTGGAATTGTTAAAATCTTGCCTTATATGTTAATTTTATAAAATTTTCAGAAATTGACTAATAATGAAGTCAATATAGCGGCTGTAGGACCCAAATAATAAAGTCAATGTTAAAATAACTGTAGCATATGTCAAAATTAGATTCTAATAATTGTTGGCCTGCTAATTAATTAGTTATATTTTATAAGCTTGTCTGTTAATAGCTTCGGCATTTTAATGTTGTTAGTATGCTAATCAACTAGAAAGTATGCATATAGGATCTTAATAAATGGCAACCTGTCAAAAGAGACTAGAGTATCTATATGTAGGTTTGACAACTGTTTCCAGTATGTAAATAACTGAATATTACTTTCCGCATGACCATTTTTCTGCATTTGTTAATACTTAAATATTTTCCACCTGTTTAAGAATAAAAAAATATGCATGATAATAATTTATGATTAAAGTCACTGTTTTAAATTAAAAATTAAAAATTAAAATAATAATAATAATAATAATCTGCCCTCTCAAATGTTTTCTGCAGTAATTATTCCCTCGCTCGAGATTATTTAATAAATCATTGCTAGTATGTTATTTAAAATCTGCCCTGTTTGTTACTGCTGCATGTAATTAATCAACCATCGTGTTAATCACTTAGATAGCATGTTTATAGGCTTACACTAATTTTCAGCATGTTTTAAAATAGAAATAAATCTATTACGAATTTTCCCTGCTCAAAATAAGTAATTTTTGCATTAAATTAAACTGTTTGGCTACTTAAAATAAATTAATGTCTTTTCCTGCATGATAATTAGCAATAATTTAATATGCCACTGTTTTGAAAAATTCTTTTTTTTTATTTATTTGCATTTGGAATCACTTTGTTGTCATTATTTAAAATCAGTCAATAATTATAATCTACGGTCTGTTTAATAATTTCTACTTGTTTTGCTCAATATTGTTGCTTTAAGTCTGCCTATTTATGTGTAAGGTATTTGTATGTTCACACATTTTGCATGCGACATTTTCACTTTATGTGTGTTTGCTAGCATGTTTAATTAAAACCTAGAGACCAACTTGAGATCTATGTGCTAAGTGTTTGTCCAATGTGTTTGACTTGGTGTCTAGGTGGACCTATTTAGAAAAACCTTATATATTTTTTTTAGCCTAAAACCTTCCTAGTAGTAGTCTAATGCCTATTGGACCTTAAGCGGGGACGCTAGGCACCTTTTAGAGATGAAATGCATGCGGAAGGTGGGGTAGGGGTAGTTTAGGCCCTACGGAGATGATGACATCGACTCAGTCTTAATGATAAACCTTGGTTTTGTCTGTCCGTACGAGAAGCCTATCGAAATAAGGAAAGTCGAGTGTTGATTCGTAAAGTCTATCAGAGTCTCCCTTTCCTCTCCCTTTATTTGTTTTATAGTTATATTTATTTGGGGTAGTTTAATTAAATAAAAAATGATTTTTTGCTTATATATTTGTCTACTTTCTATCTTCTCGCTATTTCTTTTAAAACTTTATTTGTGTTTATTATTTAGTATTATGCTATCACCTAGTTTCGCATGCTTAATTAAATAACAAATAAATAAATTAATCTTAATTGTTTATTATTAGTTATCACCTAGCAAGCATGTTTAAATAACCAATAAATGAAGTGACCTTAATTACTACTTGTAACCTCCACATAAATTGCATGAGATACGATCGGGACTCACATTTGTGGACCTCAAAGGATGCCTAACACCTTCCCCTCGAGGTAATTTGAACCCTTACCCTGATCTCTGGTTCGTTGACCTTAGCTAGAATTAGTTAGGTTAGATAGGTGCCCTAACGCGCCTTAATTCGTTAGGTGGCGACTCTTCAATCAAATCAAAAGCCCAAAAGAGTTGTTAGGTCGTGTACCAAAACCCGTTTTGAGAAAAATGGGGTGCGACAGTATTGTAGAGTAATTACATAATCAACTAACTATATTCGTCTTAAATAAAGTGATCAGTTGATTATTTTGATATGAAATGCTTCATTAGCCCATAATTAGTGATAAATAAAGTTATTTAATTATAATTACCTTTCAATTATAAGTTTAATTATAATCTCAATGCATTGTAGAGTAATTACATGATCAACTAACTGTATTCGTCTTAAATAAAGTGATCAGCTGATTATTTTGATATGAAATGCTTCATTAGCCCATAATTAGTGATAAATAAAATTATTTAATTATAATTACCTTTCAATTATAGGTTTAATTATAATCTCAATGCATTATATGTTGCAATAACTAACCCATCGGTTGAAAATAATCAAATAAATATGATCACATGTTGCAACAAATATAGAAATCTGTTACAACAAATGTCTAATTTGTATTATTTGTTGCAATAGATGACCCATATATGCTCATCTGTTGCAATGGATAATTCATCTGTTTCATGAGCGTATATGTTTGAACCGACTCTATATGTGTCATCTGTTGCAATAAGTAACTCATAACTTGCTGCAACATATATCTATTTCCAATAGTATAATTTAACATTTTACAAATCTAAGAATATAATGGAATTCATGTTAAAATAACTGAACATCTATTAAATATAAAATATTGTCATTAGCAATTACAAAATATGATTAACTAAATATATACCATCAGCTTAAAGGGGTGAATCCACCATATATACCACCAACATCATCAACATGCTCACCATCACTTTTAGTACCAACATCACTAATATCAACACCAACATTAACATCAGCATCATCACCAACATTTATTGCAACATCATCATCATCACCATCACCAGGAGCAATAAGTGTTTCCCTTTTGATGGTTGTTGCTCCAGCCAATTCTCTTTTTATCATATTACATGTAGAGTCTGATTTTGTTTCAATGATTCCTAGATTAAAAAGAATGACATTTGCAACTCTTGCTCTGTGGAGACAAGTTAGGAATATACAATATATAAACAAAAGTAATTAATATTAAAACTAATCTATAAATTATAATAGATAAAATATTTATTGTAAAATTGTATTTCTAACAGATAACCCATCTGTTGCAACAGATGGATCATCTATTGGAAGAAAGCTAAACAGTAGCAAATTATCAAATTTTCTTCCAACAGATGACCCATATGTTGCAGTAGACGGACCATCCATTGGAAGTAAGCTAAACAACAACAAATTATCAGTTTTGTTCCAATAGATGACCCATCTATTGCAACAAATCGGTCATTTGTCGGAAGTAAGCAAAACAGCAGCAAACGATTGAGACTTCGTCTAACAAATGACCTATTTGTTGGATGTAGTAAGTAAATCAGTAGCAAATGATTAAGTTTTCGTCCAACAAATGACTCATCTATTGCAACAGATTAGTCATCTATTGGACGAAAGCAAAGCAGTAGCAAACTCTTATGTTTTCTTCCAACAGATGACCCATCTATTGCAATAGATGACTATAGATGAGTCATTTATTGGAAGAAAACTAAACGAAAGCAAACTAGATAATCATTTAATTTAAATAAAGATTATTCTATAGAAAACTTACTATATCATGAAGAGGATCGAAGAAATCAACATAATTTATTTTTGGATTGTTCTTGGCAGACAACCACCTAAGAATCCTTGGTTGAGAAATTTCTTTCAAGTAATCCTTGAATAGCTTCCTGAGGTAAGGTATTGCTTCAAATGCCCAAGCCTAAAAATATAAAGATGATGAAAATAAAAATTTAAAACAATTATTCAATAATACAAATAAATAAAATACTAAAATTAGAGGTGAAGTTTACCATGAAAGCCCAAGGAAAGCCATATAAATTGTTCGTCTTCGATGATAACTTTGATAACAAATATTCGACAATCAAGAAATAGTTTTCATTACCCCATGGGTAATTGTTGAATGCATCTAAAACATGAGCAAGCACAAAATAATCTCACATAGCAAACATATACACTTCACAAGTTGGTTTTGACACTTCCTACACTTAGAAGCCAGTCAAGAAAATATTTCATACTCTCAAAATAATCTAAACCAAAAGGGCACACTATAGTTTATATTCTCAAAATAATCTAAACTAACAACATATATTATACAAAATTAAAATACCATGCCAAAAACCAAGTTCATTTCTAACTTAATTTCTTGCCGCAATGTTGTTTAAGCGAATATAACCAAGTGATAAAATCACCAAAATTGAGATCCAACTACCCTTTTGTGTCAAATAGATTAAAAAGGGAAAATAAATTTGTAGTCATCAAAACAATCCATAGCTTAACAAAAATAAGCTAAGTCATTTCATTCCCAATCAAAACACCGAATTACATATCCCACTACCTTTTATGTAAAATAGTTTAATACTAACAAAATTGCATATCTCTTCATCAAGTACTCCCTAGCTCAACTTTCATAAATGTGGAAGAAGCTGAACAAGCTCGTTTTCAGTGGGATCACTTTTTATCAAAATAGTAAATACAATTTTAGCTTAAGTCACCGAATTCAAAATATAACTGCATTGATCACCCATCCGCAACAACAAATTCAACTCAGTACAAAATTATTTTCTATACACGCATATATGTACTATCTATTACTAAATGTCTATTTTAATCTAAGAAACAAAGCATATATTATTGATTAAGTATATAAATCGCGCACTAACCTAATCAGCTTCCATAGAACTTTGTTACTCCTAGAATTTTCACCAAGTACCTGCAGAAGTGCAAAAAAAAAAAAGGGCAAAAGATTAGTGAGATAACAAATTACAGAGAATTTAGATTTCCAGGAACCCAATTGGGCAAACCTTTTCAAAATTAGATATAAACCCATGAACTCTTTTCAAAAATTCCTGCAGAACATGTCGACCCATCAGGAACCCAATTGGGCAAACCCTTTTTCTTCCCCATCTCACCTAAACAAGCAAAAACTTCATTATCTCAACCTGAATCACACAAAACCTAGGCAGCGCTTGAGGGAAGAGTATATACAAATTGTAACCTCCCTTAGAATAGTCTCTTTGCAGTATTTCTTCAAAAAAAAAAAAACTAAAACGCCTTAATTTTTTTCAAAAGAATAAAGCTTTACCTGCAAATCGTTGTTCCCTTGGATGATTAGAATAGACTATTCGAAAGTTCAAAGTACGGCCGTCGAAAGTTGAAAGTTGCTGGAGAAATTGATTGTCCCGATTGAAGCAATTTTGAATTTTTGAGAGAGAACGTTTTCTTCTGTGAGAGAGAGGAGAACGTTTGGGAGAGGGAGTGGAAAGTTTGTTTATTTAGTGGGTGAATTGTTTTGTATTTCTAAAAAGATTATAAGTTTTGAAAATATTAATTGAGTCTACAATTAACTTAATTTAATAGTTAAGTGTGTTTGAACTTTTCTTGGTCAAAATAGTTAGCAATAGTTAATTCCAAACTTAAAGAATACCTTTCCTTCAATTTTCTAGGAAAGAGTACATATTCACATAGCTATTACATTTACAAAAAATCCAGGGCAAAATAGCTACGCAAATACAAACTAACAGCCAACAAAGAATCATGCGTTCACCAGTACAAAGCGCGAATCATGGAACCGGATCTGCAAAGCGGCCTTGGTGCACAGCTAGGAGAAAATTACGAAGCTATGAGGGAGCAATCTGGGTATCCCCATTTTGGGTACAACTGTGAAGGAGACGTGATCAGAGGAAGAGCATAAGTAGAAAAAAGGGAGAAAAGAAAGGAGCTTACATGGAGCTAAGAAGGCACACGATTGGAACTTCCCTCCGAGTTTATCACCAATGGTTGTATCTACATAGGGAAAGGGTACGACAAAAGCATTGGAACAAAAAGGAAATGAGAAAAGGCATACCTGTGATAACTGTTCAAAGAACATTAGACCTCCTCTTGATGATGATAATATAGAAAAGGAGGATGACGAAACTCAGGTCAGGCAGACATGGATATTGTTTGCGGTGGAAAAGAAAAAAAGAGAGGAGGAAGAGAATGGATACCACTTTAGAAATCCCTTATCTAGGACATTTTTGTCGGTCACTTTTGGACCGATTGTGAATATATTGCTTTCCTTTTTTGTTCTATTCCAAATGGGCTTCTTTTGAGTCCATAGATTTTTATGAATAAAATGGACCACGGTCCAAAATTTGATTAAAAATAAGAAAAAAAATTGTTTCCCTTATTTTTCTTCTTTTGTTTAGTAAAAGTTCATTTGACAGTTTTTTTTTTAAAAATATTTTAAAGTTATGCGGTTTTGTCAATCAATTTAATTTTTTAATTAAACGGTATGAAAAAAAATTGCAATCATTTTTAAAAATACACATACTAAACAACTTAAAAATATTCTATTTTTTTTTCCTAATAGTTGAATATATATGATATAATGTATCTATTAAATTTTTTTAATATTGTTTTGATCAAACAAAAAGGTCTTGAGATGCTTAACAACTACACTTTTTTTTTAGTTTAGTTTTTTTAATTTAAGAAGTGCAAAATTAGATAACCGTCACAATTCTTAAAAAGGTTAACAACCCACGTTTCTTGATTTTTTTCCTTTCAAAACTAAAAACACTTTTAGATTTTATCATTTAAAACCGTTGCCAAAATTTATTTATTTAAATAAAAACAGAAAAAATGATAGTAATTATTTTTTTCTTGCAAAATACAATTTGTAATAATTTTTTTTTAAATACTGTTTTTTGTGGTTCATATATATATAAGTTTTTAATTATATATATTTAATTATTTCCATAAAACTCAAAATTAAAGAGTCTAACTTGTATGTTAAAATATATTTCAATTATTTTTTATTTCTTCATGTAAGATTTTACATGTAATCGAAATAAGATTATATCAACGGTGTTAAATTGAGATTTTGTAACCAAAATATAAGAAGATATGTTTTTCTTCTTTTTCTTTTCAATGTTTTTGTTTATGAAAAAATATCGATTCTTTTAAGAATTGTTTTTTATATTATATGTGATAAGTTGCTAAAACAATTTTCCATTTATTTCAATATAGAATTTGAGATTATATTTAAACAAATTTAGTTAATTTTTAATTTTTTATTAGAAAAAATTACTGAAATACACGTCTTATGTTTCCCTTATTTCCAATATCCCTTTCTATTTCTAAAAACCTCTAAAATCCCTTATTTCTTTAATGTATTTGAGCTACATATTAATGTATCTGAGACAGTATTTAATGTATCCGAGCTACATATTATGTATCCGGTTTATTTTATAATGTATCCGAGTTAGTTTTTAATGTATCCGAGCTACATATTATGTATCTGAGCTAGTTTTTAATGTATTCGAGCTACATATTATGTATCCGGTTTATGTTATAATGTATCCGAGATACTCTTTAATGTATCCGATCTACATATTATATATCCGGTTTGTGTTACTTTTTAAGGGATTAATGTAATTACAAACTAAAGAAGGATAGATTGTAATTTCATATTAAAACTATGTCATTCCTAAAATTTACACTTTTTATTATGTTGCTAGAAATTTTATCATTATACAATATTCTTAACTTTATCTATTAAGAATTACTAAGTGACATGATACTATTTATTGCATGATTTATTTATACATTATCATCCTCTCTTTTTTTTCAATTCTTTTTCTTCAATGATAATTTTACAAACTTTTTTCATTTTGTATTTCATTTGTAACTCAAATAATATCATTACTAAATTGTGATTCTGAATTTATTCTCTTAGATATAATAATTTGAGTTTTACCTTTAAAACTAAAATATTCACATGAAAATTTTGTATTTTATTTTTATTTAAAATATTGCTTGATCTCTTCTCATTGATTAATTTTTTTTTATCTTTGCCATTATATATAATATGATATCAATTACATGATCTTACTAATATAAGTATGATTTCTTTCATATTTCTAAATAATTTCTTATATCAAATTTAAATATTTATAGGTTTACATTGAAATTTTTATTTACTACTTTTTTTCATTTTCTTGTTCATATCTAGCGTTATTGTGTTAACATTTTGTCATGTGTGTTTTTAAAAAAAATATTTGTTCACTTATATCACTCTATTACTCATCTTTTAATATAGATAAATTTTTAGTTTCTTGCTTTCACAACTCTATTTATTTCTTATCATACTTTTATTTAATTTATCGAAATCCTTTCATTATTTAAATTCAACAAATGTAACTTTAATCATTATATGAAATATAATCCCATCCAAATTAGAGTGAGGACGTATAAAATTATCTTTTATTATTAAAATTTAATAATTTTTAGCATGGCTTTTGAATCCTTGTTTGATTAAAGTTGCTGTTACTCATAAATTAAATATTTTTCAATATTTTTATTAAATTTTTTATTTGTTGCTTAAATATTGTCCATCAATCAAAGTAATAAATAAGTATGTCCAAATAACAAAGGAGGGAGAATGAGGGGACGAATTTATTATTATTATTATTATTATTATTATATTTTTTAATTAAAAAATAAAAATAAAAATTAATAGCAATGATTACTTAACGTAAGAACAATAGCTCCATTTGCGCGAACATAAATTACAGACGGGCATTTCAATTGCTTCCAAGTCTTGTACGTGATGATGGAATCTGATTGATGATTGCACTGCACAAGCAGGGAAGATTAGTGAAAGAAACAGGAAATACATACATGTTTGAAATATTTTTTTATTTTGAATTTTTTTGTTTTGTTTTTTATAAATAATTTTAAATTTTTTAAAAAAATTAAATTTTGTTTATAAAAACATACGTAAGATATTTAGAATTATTCCTTATGATATATATTATGTTATATATTCATAAAAAAATATGTTTATAATTTGTCGATTCCGTTATACTAGTATACGTATCCGTGCGTTGGGTGGTTAGTTTATAAATATAATTACTAATATTGATTTATTGACAATTTCAAAATATAACTTATTATAGAAACTTATTTGAGAGGATGTTAACATTTAGCACCTTGATATGTTATAATAGAATATTTATGTAAACAAATCAATATATACACTTAGTTCAGCGTCTAGATTTGATAATAATATTTTTTAGCATTATTTAAAAATGATTGTTACTTAATTATTAGGCTTTATCAATATACTATCGTTATATGTTGAAGTTAATTATCCTTATGTAAATATTTTTGAATAAGTAAATAAAAAATTGATGAGAAAATATGAGCAATTAAAAACCTTTTATTATGATTTTTTAACTACATTTTTTCAGAGTGTTATTTTAAAATGTCAAGTAACTTTTTGTATCCTATTACTTATCATTTTAAAATTTTGATTAATACTTTTTTTTTAAATGGCTACATTGAAATTTTTGTTTTTTTAATATGAGCAATTAAAAACCTTTTATTAGGATTTTTTAATTATATTTTTCAGAGTATTTTAAAATGTCAAGTAACTTTGTCTATCCTATTACTTATCATTTTTTAAATTTGATTAATACTCTTTTTGAAATGGTTACATTGAAATTTTTTATTTTTTTAATTATTATTTTGGAGCATGGGTTAAAAAGAGTCAATGGCTTTACCTTATTTATTATATACTAGATATGTATGCCCGTGCTTTGCACGGGCCCAACATGGAAGTAATGACTTACACATCAAATGCAATCTAGATTTCATTCCTTCGAATTGACAATTTCGATATGGTTTACAAGTTTAGCACAAGGAAAACGGCAGATAACTAACTACAGATGGATTGTATTTATGCTATACTTGAGACATGTTTCTCATTCAAATAGTCTCATGCTTCAATTGAATTGACATGTTTGCCTCTTGAGTCTTGTTGATAGAGCTAATATAAAAGAGTCTTCACCGACCAAAATATCTTGTCCAATTGTAACACATGAACTTATCAACGCCATTGGAAGTCCCTGGTGGAACAATTCCACCTCAGACAACTCTCACTTGCATAAAAGTTACAAGATCAGATATCTTCACTCTTCAGCCTTCTAAATCTCCATACTATGCAATATAAATGGGTAAAATTGGAAGTCTATCAGCAATGATTTTCAAATACTACACATCTATAATTATCTGCAAAATGAATGAGAACTCAAATAGTTGGTGAAATGATCTGAACTTCTAGCAGAATCAGTGAACTGTAATGCTATATATAAAATTCTAATAATACATTTTTAAATGCTGTTGAAAAGAATTCAGGAATATTACTACTTTTAAATTTCTATTAGGCAAACCAATTAAAGGACTGGAAAGGAGTTCTGGGACGATAATATTGTTTAGGCGGAATACACCCAGTTCATCCCTTTCTTTCTTAATTCCATAAGTCAAATCCCAAACAATCAAAGTTTAGCCGGCAGTAACCAAAAGCTTATCCTCTGGCAAGACTCTTAACCTTGAGGTAATACTGTTCACAAAATTGAAAGTTCAAAAGTTCAACAACAACATAATACCAGTGTAGTCCCAGAAATGGGGTCTGAAGAGGGTGCTATGTATGCAGACCCTACTTTTGTGAGGTAGGAAGGGTACACATGATATGTTGAAAGAAAATTGAAGAATAAAATGCCTTTGGCAATGTTTTGTAACAGTTTCTCAAGGATATAACACTGTGATCATCAATTGTATTGCAATTTTTCAGATCGTTTTGTCTCTTTATTTGGCATCTCGACAAACCATAAATGAGATGGTAAACCAAAAAGTATATCGGAAGAACACTATTAGAGGTGCTAAACTGATGGATGTCTCCCAGATATCTATGCCTTTATTAACTTAAATATCTTAGTGTTCTTAGGTAGTATAAGTATGTTCTACCATTTCAAGCTACTATTTCAACCTTGATTTTTTATTTACTTTCTTCAAAATAAAGCGTAAATCACAATGAGAACTTCATGTAATGTGAACATTATTGCACTACACTCAACTGAAAGAAGGGGAGCATAGAAAAGAAAGACTGCAAGCATTTTGAGAAAATAGACATGCAAAGAAGTTCAATTTATTAGTGGTTATATCTTCAACTCAATGAAGAATGAAAAATCTGAACATAGAACTCCAAAATAATGTCCAGCAGAATTATTTTCCCTTAGTTCCATTATCCAAGATATATTATTTTGAAGTCTAAGGCAAAATATTGAATTCAAGAATGCCTAAAAAAAATAAAACTATGTCAAGTATATGAAACCTTTTTGATAAAGTTGAACAAACTTACCGAACTTCAGCTAGTAATCTTAGCTAGCGTTTGGCCATAGATTTCTAAATATTCTTGGCAAATATTATTTGGGTGAAATTTCACCATGTGTTTGGCCATAGTATTTGGGAAATATATTTCACTTTTTTAGAAAAATATAATTTATACCCATAAGTTTTAAAAATTATCAAAACTAACCATAAGTTTGTATTACAAGTCAATTGAATATTTGTTGCAACAATAACAAATAGTGTCCATGACACTAGAGCAATGTGGTAGTTTGGAATAAGTGCAACGAGCATTATTCCATACATCGTGAAGTAGACAAAGCACATGACTTTGTTACCCTGAGCCGATTGTTCATCATTTTCATCAACAACCATATCACCATTTAATATTCATTGAATATTTCATCACTACTTTGGTGTTCACGTGAAAAATTATGTAATACGACACAAACAACTACTATAGAGGGTGTTTTTGTAAAAAATAAAAGTTTGGGGTAAAATTTCAATTTTCAAAAGATTCCAAATAATGAGATTTGGCCCAAATACTAGAAAAAACTAGTATTTGGGAATTTGGGATATTTGCCAAAAATATTTACCAAATAATAGCAAATTGTATGGACAAACACTATTTGCCAAATTTTTCCCCAAATATTATTTGGGAAATCTATGGCCAAACGGGCCCTTAGTTTCCTCGCGTTTAAATCCTCCAATTTATGCCTTGAGCCATCAGTTTCTTGTAGCAGATTATTGCAGATTGATTGTATTATGTTTATACTTGACACATATGTTTCTCATTCAAACACTACCAAAAAACAGTTAAATTGTGGCGGGTTTTTGGTCAAGTTGTGACGGTTTTTGACTGCAACAAAAAGAATTGTGGTGGTTTTTTAAAGTGCCACAATTAGCCTTGCCACGAGCATACTACGGCGGTTTTTTTCAACCTCCATGACATATGCCACAAAATGAATTTTGAATTTGTGGGGGGTTTTAAAATTAATCAATGGCAGTTTAGAACCCTCACAATATGATATTGATGTTTCGAAAAAAATATTGTTGGAGTATTTAAACTCCCACAATATATCATAATGTTACCAAAAAAAAATTGTGGGGGTCTATAAAACTCCACAACATAATTTCAATTTTTTTAAAAAAGCATTACGTGGAAGTTTTCGACCGCTACAATATGATTTAAATGTTTTGAAAAAAAATTAGTGGCAGTTTCATTTCGCCTTCATATTTTTATTGCTGAAAATTTATTTCCATTTGAAATTTAATTATATGAACGAATAAATTAAAATAAATAATTAGTGGCAGCTTATATCCGCCACAAATATTGTTGCTACTGAAAATTACTTTTTATTTAAAATTTAATTATATATTTTCCCTCATGTTGAAGACACAATTCGGTACAATCAGGGAAAGACTGCTTCTACAGCAACTTCCTTCCTTTTTTTCTTCCTTGATAGTGTCAATGTAGACTCTAAACTAATCCTCCTGTTCATCTGAAAGTTCCTGAGCTTCCTGTGTCACTTTAACATCAAAGGCCAAGATGGTTGCATA
>JAJOOF010004794.1:0-21572 GCA_029582545.1 Solanum lignicaule | reverse complement strand
ATAATTCTAATAAGGACTAATGAGTAATAATAATAATTCTAATAAGGACTAATGAGTAATAATAATAATTGCAATGTTAGTCCTTGGTGTTAGTCCTTCTATTAATGTACAATTGTTTTTGCACATTGTACAACTAATTAATGCATTGAAAAGTTAATGTACAAAATTGTATGCATGTTGTACAAGAGTATTAATGCAATGTTGGTCCTTTCCAACTCTCACTTCTAAATAAGAGTAATATATTCTGTCGTTACGTCATAGCATCCGTATACAACTTTACTTTTGTTTATGTGACCTAATTTACATGTAAGCAAATGCATATTAGTATGGCAAATTAAATTAATGGAAAAGGATTAAAAATATTTTGAACGTATTAATTTTTTTTTTTCATTTATTGGATCACAATTATATCTTAATATTTTTTTTCGTTAAAAATATCTTCCACCTATTAAATCCCAATTATTTTTAACGTTAATTTTTGAATTTAAAACACTATTTTTAATGGAATTATGAGATTACGAACGTGAGACTTTAATTAGATAAATTTGCATAGACTTATCTATTCATAAATAACACAATTCATCCGGATTAAATCAAAATTGATGCAAACAACTTTTAATCGATTTGATATCTGGATTCAACTCAAATTCTTCATCCTTTAACAACAATCAATACTTAAAAATAAACCCAACAACACCAAATAAATAAATTTATATAAGTCGAATTATTTACGTGGATCAATAAATCAATACCACCAATTTAATTAAAACCTCTCACACACATATATATGCCATCTCGTAATTCCTTGCTTAGGAGACAAGAGAGTGAATTATTTGGGGACAAGTCATGATACCAAGCAAGATTTATTAAAATAAATATTATTATTGGGAAGTGCTTTAAGAATGAATTTAGTTTCATATTTTTGTCTAGATGCGTTAATTGATTCATGTACCGTCTTTACTTCTTTTTAAGATTAAAAAAGGGAAAAATTGTATACGTGGAAGGTTGTTTTCAACCTCTAATTACATATAATAAATAAATAAAGACAAAATTTAGAAATTATTTTATTATAACTATTTCACGAAAATCAAGGGTAATATAGTATTTCACTAGAGGTTAGTCCAAAGAAGAGTAGTATATCTGAATTATTTTCAACGACTCAATTTATATGTATATTTTATTTTTTGAGGCTCAATTTTATTAATATTTTAAAGTTAAATAAAATTAGATTAATTCAACTTTTTAAAATTAAAATTTAGATATTCAAGACAGATAGTACAATATATTATAATTTTTTTTCATATCTATATAATATAAAAAATAAAATTTAAATTAATGTTAATTAAAATATATATTTCAAATTTCAAAATATAAAGTGTCGCGTAAATTATAGCAAGGAAAAAACATCATTTTGGACGTATGGCTTCCAACTACCATATCCATGTACATCCACCAAACTCATTGTTATAAAATCATAATTTAAAGTATGACTTTTTGATAATACGATTTCCGTTTAATAGTTAAAAAATTACAATTTAAAGTATCCAACATCCTTTGCTATTGTTACTATTGGTACCTAACTTCGATGGCTCAATATTTCATAGATACCAACCCTTAGTTAATAGGGCAATTCAAAGAGGACAACAAGAATAATTTACCCAAACATTATCTGATGCTTGTAGGTTTGATTAACACCAAACATGGTATAACTAACATTAGATTATGTATAGCGATTTCCCCCCTCATTTTACAATCAAACAATATGGTATAGAAAAGTATATTAACTTTAATACATAGATATATCTTTTCTCCAATCAGCAATCAAACAACCCCTGAAATTAAATTATGTTCGATAAGACTTGATGTGAATCGTAGTTATGATTCAAATTGGAAGTTATTGAATAATAATAGAGGATAATATTCTAGCTTCATAAAATACAAAACCAAAAATTTGCACATTAATGCATGTCTGTGATTCAAATGAACCCTACATAAACCAATAATTAATTAATCAACTGTTATAATTTAAGGATCTTGATAATATCTGAAACTTCACATGAAGAGATTAATAATCCCTTAATAGCTAAGACACCCTGGATCTGTTCCCTTGATTATTAAGATTATATATTCAAAGACAATAATTATACAAGATCCAAAAAATAATGTTGATCTAAATGTAGAATACATCATCAAAAGATTTCCAATAAAAAAATTGGGGATATATAGTACAAAGTACAACAAATTGGCCATGTGCTTGTGACCTAAAAAATTGATGAATAATTCATATTGGGAACTAATAGGGACCATAATATATGGTCATGAAGAAATAAAAAGGCATCAATATAATGACATGCACGTGGTACGTGAACCTAATTTTCCACCCCTTTAATGGCTTATAGTAGGGGTATCAAATATATATATGTATAAAAAACTCAATTTGGTGCGAATTATTAGTTTCATTTTTCGTTTTGTTGATAACTTTAAAAGCACTCCTTTACTTGATTAACTGAACTTAAATACATCTTCGATCTTGCAATATGAGTGATACACACCCCTTAATTCTCGCTAAGTTTAGAGGTATTTTCAATATTTTCTTGATTTTTTCTTAAGAGTTTCATGCTCCTATAAGAGTTTGACACTATCTGCTATGTCAAGTGACAGATTAGAGGTATATCTAAATTTAGTTATTCAAGTAGAAGAGTTTCTTAAGGATGTCAATAGTTCACGGACGAAACTAATAATTTGTGCCAAGTTCAGGAGTCTTTTCAATATTTCTCTTTTTGAAATTTTATAAATTGGACACAAGATGAACTTAATTTTAATTAGTCTAATATAATTCATTTTCAAGGTGATTTTTACTTTAGTGTAATATTAGGTATTAGCACTTTTACTCTTCAAAACAATTTCTTTTATAGGATACAAATTTATATTTTTATATTATAACATCTCATAAGTTATATTTCGTATTTTTAAAGAACTCACGCCTTGCTAGATATAATTAAATTCAATTTCTAAGCAATTTTTTTTTAAAAAATTAGCTTATTTAAGAGACAATCACTTTTTTGTATCATGTCATTTTAAATTGTTTCTAATAGAAGAAGAATATAAAGACCGCGAATTAAAATAAAAAACTAGTAGATAATTAAATGTTATCTCGCTTAAGGCATAAGCTTGTTGGTAGTTTGATGTACCGTACACATTTCTCATTTCATATCAATAGTAATAGCATTATTCTCTTATAATTTTTTGTCATGTGTTTTTTATTACTTTTTGTTTTTCTCTGCTTTTACTATACCTGTCTTCAGAATGGTGTGAAATGATTTTCCTATTACAATTTATGCTTTTGGTATACGTTACTTGCGTCGAGAGTAATTCAAAAATATTTCTTAAACCTTTACTAAAGGTCTCCATAACCGATGTCCTACTCAAACTCCACTTATAAAATTACACTGAATATGTTATTGATATTAGAAAATTCATATTTGTGTATATTATTTCATTCAAATTGAATGGAAGCAATTTGAAGAAGATGACATTACTTAAAACTTTATCTATTAAATGCAAAAAATATCCTTTTTAATTAGCGTTAAGAAATACTTCAAAAAATTGGATCAAACTGGCGAGTCATTGCTCAATCGATTTCAGCCCAACCCATTCCGATTCATGTTTATCACTCATTTTCTCTTTCGTGATTTTCCCAAACATTATACAATTTTTTTTCCTTGTTTTTTCTTTTTTTGGTGGGGGGTGGGGGTGGGGTGGGGTTTGAGGGGTTGTTTTCATTATGACAACAACATGTAGTACAAAATTAATAACCAATTAATCATTAGATTATGGTGATCTGGAATCAACAGTTAAAGGATTTATTTTTAGAGTCTCATTATTTTTTAAAATTCTGTTATAAGTTAACATAATGCCTTGCTTCTAAACCACTTGGCAGATGGGCCATTTTTATTTTTTATTTTATTTATAGAGTGTCGGTTGTATATTTGAATTTGAGCATTTAATATTTTTTTTTGGTACACAATTTAGCATTTCAATGATGTTACATTTTGGCTTATTATGATGAATTTTCATGAGTAATTTTTTTTTTTTTTGATAAAATTTATGGATGATATACGATTGGAGTTAATTTCTCATGTTGTTATTCAATTAAATAGTTTTTAAATAAATTATTCTAATTATAATACTTCTTGATAACAATTATTTCTATAATAATATATTACTATTATAATATGTGACACTTTTTCTTTTTTTGAGTTACCCAATTAAGAAGAATGATACATTTCTTTATATATTTACTAACAATTTAATTTAATTTTTTTTATTTTATTCTTAATGAGATAATGATTTATAACCACACGAGTATGTATGACTTTCTTAAAAGACTTATACCACAATTTTCAGAAGACTTTTTTTCATTTTTAAATTTTGTGTTCAATCAAACACCTTTGAATAAATTGATACAAGAAATAACTGAATAATCATTATAGATACACAAATTATATAGTAGTAATTATAAAATTATTATTATTATTTTCAAAATTGGAGATAGGGTAAGGGGAAATTATAAAATGACTATACACTGCATATTGTTAAAAATAATAATAGAAACTAAAGATTTAAGATCATTTTTTTTGTTGTGAATTGATGCGTAGTGTGAAACTATTTTATTAATTGATAACTTGAAATTATGACAAATTATTATTACATCTAATTAAACTATTTTAATTAGTGTAAATTTCTTTATACTAATGGGCCATTTTTAAAGTATCTATAACTTAAATACAATATAATTAATAGTGATTTGGAATCAAAACTACTTGCAAATGGCCCCCATTTTATTTTATTTTTAATTAAAGTGTCGGTTGCTTGAAGTTTGTAATTAGCTTTTTGTTCGTGCTACTGGGTTGTAAATTTGTGATTATGAAATATTTATATTAATGGAGAAAAAAATTATAGATGAAAAATGTGCAATCGTGCCAAATTAAATCATTTCAAGGTTAATTATTATAGTACTTTAGATTAGAGTACACATGGGAAAGTCAATTAGGAAGTTTTCAAGAATTTTGTGGTGGTTGTAATTATGAGTAAATATTAACAAACCTATTTTGAAAATAAATAAATTATATGAGCAATTTGGAATATTTTATATCTGGCTAACACCCTTCAACTTGTGTAACCTAGTTTTAATGTTAAATAATTGCTTTATGGAAAAAGGTGGAGCGCCGGAGCCGAGGTATAGTTTAAGAGTTCAGCCAAATTCGTGAGTAACTTTGGTCGAAATCTTATTATAAGAACACAATAATTTATTATTAAGAATTCAATAACTTTAAAAAACTAAAATCTCGAACTCATAAGCTTCAAATCATGACTCTGCCGCTAAATAATAAACGACACAACATAGAAAAATATAAAGGTTATAAAATATACCGCCCAATAAGGTTGAAATGATTTTTGGTTAATATAATATTAACCACGTCATTAAGTTAGAAATTTAGGTTTTGTGACATTACATTTCCTAACTTATGCCCTAATTTAAAAAGGGTTGAAGATAATCTTGAGTTAATTATTTTATTATTGTCATCTAAATGCAGCACGAACCCAAATTGAACCGCAATTAGTGGAAAGAGGAACTTTATGGGCATAATTATCATTATTAGATGGCCCTAGACTTGCCATATGACAACATTATTCTATGCTTTTGTCCTAAAATTTTCCATGATTCCATGTTGACTTGTCTAACATGAGATTAAGGTCCCACTCTCTTATCGAATATCTGATATTTCTCATCAACACAGACGATTTTGCTCTTCAAAACTTTAAAAAATAAAAGAAATCACCTTATCGTACTAAAAAAACACGCTAAAATCTTCTCTTTAACAACCATTAAAGGGTCAATCTCTAATCAAAGTGTTAAGCATCTTATGATGCCATGTGTCCAACAAGTGGTCTTGTTTTATCAAGGAAAAAATAATCAAATTTGTTCTTGAACTATACGAATAATATTAAAATTGACCCTAACTATAAAAACTTGGATAAATCAAACTATTTAGCACAGTTCAAGAACAAATTAAAATCTTTCCTAAAGTGTATAATATTTATCGTTAATTTAGTAAAATCAAATTATTAATATCTAAATTTATACCCAACTTTAGATTATTGAACCATCATACTCCAATATCCACTTCTCATTTTTTTAATTCCTCAACAATTAATTGTATCTCTTTTTGATAGTGGACAATTATCTGGTTAAGAAGAGAGGGAGCAGCATAATGACTAATCACCAAAATATGATATCGTGAGATGGTTGAAATCTCTATATTTTTAATCAGAAATTTTGAGCTCGAGTCCTGAGAATTAAAAGAAACTCTTATCAGTAGGAGCGTCGCCTCCAGAAATGAGTCCTATAGGTACAACATATGGATCCATATTTAATCAGACTGTAATATCAATACCGGTCTCTGAAACCAAACTAAATAAATGAATAATGAGTGATCAAAACACAATGATAAGTACCAACTATTGAAATCTCTTCAAGATCACAAAACGTACTATTTTTTCAATAAAAAATGGAAGCAAATGTTTTAAATACGTGTAAATAGTTAAATAATTGCCAACTTAGCTCTTATCTTTGATTTTACTGGTTAAAAGAGTTTATGTTTTTGGCTGTCTACTCAATAGGATATTTGGTTTCCATTTTTTAATTTAAAGGAATTGATGCTTTTTTAGTCCAAGAATTTAGGATAATATTTCCAAATACCAACTACATAAGATGATGGATATATTACACTTTACTAAAAAAAGTTAAAAAGAATAGTAATATTATTTTGTAATAATTGATTTTGTTATGATGGTTTTGAGGAAGACAATCTAAAAAAGAAATTAATAAGATTTACCTTTTATTTATTATAAGGTTGAAAAATTAGTAAAAGATGGACATGGAAGTGATTATTAAGGCATATTAAAAGTGATTTCTCCACTAAGTAAAATTAAATTGGCAGTTGTCAACTCATCTTAGGCGTGTTACGTAAAAAAAAAGATTCTCTTTTTGTTTGGAAAATAATACTAATAGTTGCTGCCAATTAGATTTGTGAAAGGTCAAGTTTGATATGAAAACATCCCACTTATAGATTTTGAGGATTCTTAAAGGATAAATAATAATTATTATTTTAGAAAAAATGCACTTGGTATATGTAAAAGGTAATATCTATGTCGCATTTGGTATAAAAATGAAGTGTGTTTGGTACTAGATTTATATTTTCATGAAAATAAGTGGATTTTTGACTTATTTCTTTTGTTCGATATCTAAATATTATTGAAGGTAGGGTGGTGGTGGTGGTGGGATGGGGATGGTGGTTATCAACAATGGATTAGTTAGAGCCACTCTAGGGTGTCCAATTGGACACTCTTCGTCGGAAATTATGTTATATATATATATATATATTTATGTGTGTGTGTCAAATTTTACATTTAAATGATATATATTTAAAGTTGGACACCTTTGACAAAAGCTATGCCTTAGGCACAATGGTAATCGATGCCCATTTGTATGGATTTCCGAATTCAAACTGCAAATAGCACAATATCTTTTTTTATTTATTTATTTTGACAGCCACACATCATTTTTCTTGGACACCCTTAATAACATTTCTGGCTCCACCACTGCTTATCGGGATTACGCCTTTAGGATGAAGATAAGATGTGTTGCAAGGTAAGGAGGACAGAATCAATGCGGAATGTCACATGTGGAGCTTAGTTTCCTTACTTCCAATAGGAAAGTTATTTATCTTATCTTAATGAACTCATTTTCCTAATTAAAGAAAATATATTTTAAAACTTTTGACCAATTAAACATGACAAATTTGAAAAAAAACGCTCTCTTAAGAAAAAATTCCTCCATGCTGAACAAACCCTAAATTAAAATAATAAGTAATCTAAAATGGAGTTGCAAGTTGTTTACTTCTTATTATGTAATCTCTAATAAATAATTTAATGAAACATTTTGTGATGTTCATGATGGAGGGTGGACAGATAAAACTAGGTCACAGAAAAAGACTCTCGGGTTTTTAAGTTGGCAAGACTTCGAAGAAAAGATGCACATGATATCTTAGGTGAATTATATATTGGAATGAGAGAGAAGAGCGAAAGCTCAATAAGGCGAATAACAATTCACATGATACAAATGCTTTTAGACTCGATATAGTACGCAAAGGGCAAATCTATAAAAAAATTTGTGTGTAAATGCAGATAATACGTGTCATAGATTTGAATTGTGACAAATATAATATTAGAATTGAATGTACACTATTTTAGTATGATGATGAGATAAACTTCAGCGAGAACACTCATGAGTCCTTAAGGAGGGAGAGGATGTATGTGACGCCCATGAATTGAAGGTGAGTTTCAAAGAATGATTGACAACCTTTTAGGTTGACAACCGTTTGATGGAAAAGATAAAGTGTTACATGATATATCTCTTAAGTTGATGTCAATATTGGGATGAGAGAGGAAATTAAATAACTTTATAAGACATATCATAAGTTCACAGGATACACATATTTTATGGGTTCATTGATGTATAACCCAAAAGGCAAATCCGTGCAGCCTATTAGGTCAAAACATGTAGGGAGTAGTTCAATTGAAAAGTCCCTCTCCCCCCCACCCCCCCCTCCCCCGGGTTTTTTTTTTTTTAAAATAATATAATATAATAATGTGTTATGAACTTGAATTGTGACATATTCTCTTTTCATCCCACACGAAAAAAAGAAGAAGACAAACTCGTGATCTGATCAGTAGGTCATGTAACGTAAAGAAGTGAATATAATTTAATTAACAATAATTAAACATTTAAATCATAGTTTCTACGACGACTAACTTGTGTTTAGTTTAATTGAAATATGTTGGCAAAATAAATCTTAAGCTACTATAATAAAATTTTCCTGCCCATTGAATATCGAATTTTAAGGCTATATTTGTATTGTAGGGTTATACATCATTTTTTCCCCCATTGAAGACATCTGCACAAACAATTAATGTTACCTACCTACCATTCACCTAATATCTATAGCACTTTTACAAAAATCTAACTCCACATTAGATTACAAAAAAATAAAATTAGAACTTTCAATTAATTTTGTAATTCTTTACAAATTTATCTTAATTTTATGTTTATTTTACAAGAAATTATCATTTTTACATATAAAATAAAATTATCTAAGTGTATTGTTTGGTGTGTTTATTTTTATTTTTTTTAAAACAGAATACGTGTAATGTGCATACATATTATATAGTTTGAATCAAAATTACTGAATTCATATATACTCGTACATTATACAACAAATCTGCCAATCCGTAATAAACATATTAATGACAACTTTATTTGGGCTTTGACTTATGAGTAACTGGATGGGCCATTCAAAAAGTTTAGCCCATGTACTACTAAAGCCCAAATGATGAGTAGCCCAATTGGATGGGCCAAGTGTTTGGCATGAGGGAAAATGTTTTTGTAAAAAAATGTTTTATTGAAAAATAAGTGGATTTTTTATTTATTTATTTTTATTTGATAAGTAAATAAAATATTATTTTAAGAGTATTTAGGTATAATCTAGTAAAACACTAAATATCGAATTGAATTTTTTTTTTATTTCTTAATCTTTTCTGAATTGAAGTAGGATAAACATTTGTTCTTGATAGTTAATATGAAAAAATCGTCAACAATAACTCTATCAATAATATTTTGTTATTTAAAGTAATGTAACAAATTTTCGTGTTTTATGGCATTATGATTGTTGTACCTTAACTTTAAAACCAAGGATTATATTAACAAATGTATATCCTTCTTCCATTCAAATATATTATGAAATATAAATATTTTCTATTTTATTAGGAATTTAATATCTAAATGAAAACTAATGATTATTTATTATGATATATATATATACGTCAAAATTAATGATAAGTTACAATATTTTTATCGAAAAGAAGGTGTTTAAAGAAGTGATGTGGTATTTTTGGACCAAAAATTGTTAACCGGAGACAATTTTGAATAATTTTAAGACGTTTTTTTTTACCCTTTTTAGTTAAAACAATTGATTTAAGAAAGTTGAGTTTAAAATAGTATTCCAATTGTTTTAATTTGTTTGTCGTGCTTTCCTTATTAGTCCGTATAAAAAAAAGTTCCTTTCTTTTTTTGACAACTCGTTATCTCCTACCATCTATATGACATGTTTAAGATTGCAAAACTAAACAACACTTGACATTTTCAAGTCTTTTAAGTATACTTTTTTTATTTTCTTGTATGACACATAAAAATGCATTATTCTTATCATGTTATCAATTTTTTATCTCAATATCTCAAGTTATAATTAATTGTAATTCTTAATCAAAAGTTTTCTTATTTTTCTAAATTATCAATCAAACAAATTAAATGAAGGGAATATATAAAACGGTCATTAATTAATTGTAATTCTTAATCAAAAGTTTTCTTATTTTTCTAAATTATCAATCAAACAAATTAAATGAAGGGAATATATAAAACGGTCATAAACAACAAGGTACGAGAACAAAAAGATAATCAAATTTGATGGGGTATAGATATATGCACTAATTAATGAGAAATAGAAACTTAACCTTATTTCCACACTCATTTGAGCAATCCAAACTAAAATCTTAAGAAAAAAAAAACCTTCTATTGATGATAACTAGAAAAAATATATATTACGTAGATTTCAATACTATTTTCAAGATAACTTTTAAAAAATATTTCTTGTATAATAACATAAGAATGCATTATTCTTTCCATATTATAAAGTCCATATTTTAATATCTCAAGTTACCATTAATTTTAATTCTTCAACAAAAGTCTTTTTATAACCACTAGAAAATTACTACCATATGCATTAGAAAGTTATAATTAATATATACAAAAGTTAATTATTTTCCTTATATAATCATGACATTAGGGATACAGTAAATTTTCTTTTAAAAATTTTAAGTTTTAATTGAAATGACAGTAGAAATTTGTCGAATATTTTCAAACTTTGAATTAAACTATATTATCTATCAATGAAATTTTTAAGAACAAGAACCAAAGTATTGTATTGCAACACATGACAAATATTTTATTAACTTGAAAGAATATTTTTTAAGTTATATAATAAGATGCTTACTCTTTCCGTACAAAGCTATAAACTATAAGCACGTACATACACTTAAAAAAATTCACTATTTTTAGCGATAAATATCACTGCTAAAGACTTAGGATCATCATTTATTCTCACTTCAATAAATTTCGTAACATATATATAACAATACACATGTGGTCCGTATAAATTACTCGATAAAACAACAATAACAATGTATTAGTAACTCTAAACTAGAAATATCAAATCACTCCTTGAATTAATGAGATAATTGAAATCATTAGGACCATGTCAAATTTGAAAAATCGAAGAATTGTATTTACAAATGGATAGAGCATTGTTTTCTATGTATTGTGATCTCATTGATCAAATAAAAAATATTCCTGGATCTCAAAATCCGATCGATGCAATCATCGCACTTGCATGCAATCATCGCACTTGCTTTTCTTACCCTCCTATTGTGCCTCCTGAAGAAATGGGAATAGGTTGATACATATACAAGAGGGCATTGATGTAAATATAAAGAGTTAGTTAGTTAGTCGTTTATCAAGTTAGTTAGAAGTTGTTATTAGCACCTTAGCTGAGACATGATAGGTAGTTAGTTAGTCTTTATCACATTATAAATATGATGTAACAACCCATGTGAGTTAATTAATTCAATACACACAATTACAGTTTTCTCTCTAAAGTGATGAATCTTCATCTTCTCTGCATAGATTAGGTCACAGATTATCAATAATTTAACATGGTATCAGAGCTTAAACTCATGATTATGAGTTAGATCTTGCCTAATCTACGTCGATTTCTATAATTTGTTGTGTTTTCTGTTGATTTGATCTCTAACAATGTCTAAAACTGACATTGATCATCTTCATCCTTCAGACACTACTGGAGTTTCTATCATCTCGATACGATTGACAGGGTCAGAGAATTACTCGCTATGGAGCCGTGCGATGCGAATTTAGTTGTTAGGAAATAACGAGATAGGATTGGTCGACGATACTTTGAGTATGGATAAATTTGATAAGGAACTTAGTCATCAATAGAATCGCTGCAATGCAATTATAGTGGGATTGATTATGAGCTCAGTAGCAAATGAGTTACTTACAAGAATACTATATTCTAAAGATGCTAGAGCAGTCTGGTAAGATCTCAGGGAGGGTTTTGACAAGGTCAATGCATCACGAGTCTATCAGCTGCACAAGGGAATAGCAACAATTACGCAAGGTTCAAAAAATATTTTGACCTATTTCTCAAAGCTTCGAGATCTGTGGGTCAAATTTGACAGCATGGTTTCTAATCCTTGTGATTGTCCTAGATCCAAGGATTTTATTGCGCATATGGAGAGCCAGAAGTTGATGCAATTTCTGATGGGACTTGGTGAATCCTATGATTAGGCGAGGAGCCAAATTCTCACGACTAGCCCTACACCTAGTATCAACAAAGCTTACTCCATGCTTATTGAAAGGGAAAGCCAATGCACTATGGCCAGCACATCCATGGTAGGACAGGGACCTAAAGTGGATGCGTTTTTAGCTGGTAAAGGAGATGGTTATCAGAAACCACAAAGGAAGTGGGAGATACAATGTGACTTTTGTCATTTGAAGGGACACACCAAGCTTAACTGTTATCGTCTTATAGGATACCCTCCTAATCATTTCAAAAATAAGAAGAAATCAGAATAGGGGAACACATCATATAATGTTCAAACAGAGAGGGATGCAGGGATGACATGAAATGGATCCAATGATGAGAATATGCAAACACCACAATTTAACAGTGGACAGTATAACTAGATAGTAAACATGCTGGATGAAGAAAAATCTCATGTCAATATGGTAGGTATGATCCATTCTTTTATGGCTAATATAGATCAAGAGAAATGGATAATTGATACAGGGGCATCCAATCACATGACTGCACATCTGGATAACTTATCTGATTTTAGGGTTATTAATCCAGAGGAATGTGAGAAGGTATATTTGCCAAATGGAGGAGTGACTTTAGTTTCACATACAGGGAAATGCAAGCTTACAGATACAAATGAAATCAATAATGTATTTTTTATTTCAGATTTTAAGTATAACCTGCTATTAGTGTCAAAGCTAACTAGGAAATTGAGTTGTTTTGTGTCATTCTATCCTGACTTCTGTTTGTTCTAGGACCTTTCCAATGGGAAAGTGAAGGGGATTGGTAGAGAGAAGGATAGCCTACACCTCTTGAACTCTAAGAATTCTACCAAAAGAACAATTGCAGGTAATACAATCACAAATATGCAGTGTACTGATCAACTGAATAAGACAGACTTATTGCTGTGGCATAAGAGATTGGGACATGCTTCAAGCATAACTATGAAGGAGCTACTTGGTTGCAAATTAGGTGACTGTAAAAATGTTGTGGAGAATTGTAATGTATGCCCCTTAGCTAGACACACTAGATTAGTTTTTCCTTGTAGTGATAAAAAATCATGTAAGGCTTTTCAACTGTTGCATATGGATGTATGGGGACCTCATCACAGTCCTACTTTTGATGGAAATAAATACTTCCTTACTGTTGTTGATGATTTCACTCGTGTCACTTGGGTATTTCTTATGAAGTTAAAAAATGATGTATTATCTATTTTAAGATCTTTCTTCAAGATGTTGCAAACACAGTTTAAAGCTGATATTCAGAGTTTGAGATCAGACAATGGTGGGGAGTTTGTGAATTTTGATTTAGCTGAATGGTTTAAAGATTTGGGGATTGTTCACCAGAAAACTTGTGCTTATACCCCTCAGCAAAATGGAGTTGCTGAAAGGAAGCATAGACACTTGCTAGAGTTAGCAAGAGCTTTTAAGTTTCAAGGTCACATTCCTATTACCTTTTGGGGTCACTGTGTTCTCACATCTGCATATATTATTAACAGGCTGCCACCAATTATTTTACAAGGAAAATCTTCTTATGAAATGTTGTTTAACAAGAAGCCACGTTTAGATCACCTTAGGACACTTGGATGCTTGTGTTATGCAAGTGTTTTACCCAAGGCTGATAAGTTTGCAAGTAGAGTTGTACAAGCTATTTTCATGGGTTACTCATCCGTCACTAAAGGTTATATCGTTTTTGACATAGCAAAACAAAAGTTTTTTGTGAATAATGATGTGGTGTTCAGAGAGTTCACATTTCCCTTTCAAAACTCTTCTGCATCTGATGGTGCTTGTTCTTCTGATACTGGTTTTGACCCTTCATATGATCCTTCTACTTTTAACACTCATCCTGATATACTCATTTGTCCTAATTCAACTTCTCATGTACCTGGTTTCCCTCCTAATGCCTCTCATGTGCCTTCTCCAGTGGCAATTCCTATACAGGATGTCCCTGTTGCACCTTCAGTTGACAGTTCTTCTAATCCTCCAAGAATGTCTCAAAAACTGTCATCTAGACCTCTTTGGATGACTTATTATGTGACTACACCATCTAGTAATTCTGTGCAATATCCCATTAGAGATTATGTCTCTTATAAAGGCTTGTCAACTTCACATCACAGTTTTTTGAGTATATTGAACACTGTGGTTAAACCATCTTCTTATCAAGGGGTATCACAGGACCCACGTTGGATAGAAACTATGAATATTGAGATAAAAGCATTGCAAGATAATTATACTTGGGAACTGGTACACTTCCCTCCTGGAAACAACCTATAGGTTGCAAGTGGGTCTATAAAGTCAAGCTTCAGGCCAATGGTGACATAGAGAGGTTTAAGGCTTGTCTTGTGGCAAAAGGGTATAATCAAAGGGAAGGTATTTGTTACAATGAGACATTTTCTTCAGTTGTTAAGATTGCTACTGTGAGAACTGTTCTATCTATAGCTGCTCAACATAATTGGCATATCCATCAACTTGATATATATAATGCTTTTCTTCAGGGAGATCTTCATGATGAAGTGTATATGCAGTTGCCTCAGGGTTTTCCAAGTCAGAGAGAGTCTGGCATAGTGTGTAGACTTGTTAAATCCATGTATGGTCTCAAGCAAGCAAATATACAATTGAATGTGAAGCTAACAGAAATCTTATTGCATTCTCAATTTCAACAGAGCAAATTGGATCATTCATTGTTCATAAAAAGAGAAGGTGATAGCATAGTGGTCATCCTTATTTACGTGGATGATATGTTGGTGACATGAGATAATTTGGAATTGATCAGAAGGACCAAAGAAGAGTTACACAAAGCATTCAAGATCAAAGATTTGAGAAATCTAAAATATTTTCTTGGGATGGAGTTTAGCAAATCAAAGAAAGGAATATTGATCAATCAAAGAAATACACATTAATCTCACAAACATGACTGGGGAGCTAAACAGGACTGGGGGAGCTAAACCACCATGGACACCATCAGAAATGAATGAAAAGTTAACAGTGATTGAGCTAGATAAGCTTACTGGAAAAGAAGATGATGACATGTTAGAAGATGTAGGACAATATCAAAAAGTCATTGGAAGATTTGACTTTAACAAGGCCTGATATAGTATTCTCAGTACAAACTCTTAGTCAGTTTTTACAGCAACCAAAGAAATCACATTGGGATGCAACAATAAGGATAATCAGATATGTCAAGAGACAAGCAGGGCTTGGAATTCTGATGAGCAGCAAAAGATCCAATGCTATGGTAGTATACTGTGATTCAGATTGGGCCTCATGCCCAAATACCAGAAGGACAGTATTAGGTTTTTGGTTAAGTATGGGGACTCATTGATTTCTTGGAAGTCGAAGAAACAAATCACAATGTCTAGGAATTTAGGAGAAGCAGAATACAGAAGTATGGGAAGTGCAATAGCTGAGGTAGTATGGTTGACAACTCTGATGAAAGAATTGGGGGATGGAATTGAGATGCATGTTGAAGTTTACAGTGACAGCAAAAATGCATTGCAGATTGCTGCAAATCCTGTGTTTCACGAGAAGACAAAACATATAGAAATTGATTGCCATTTTATCAGGCAGAAAATTCAAGAAGGATTGGTAAAGACTGAACATGTGGGCACTAAGGATCAGACAGTAGACGTACTAACAAAAGAACTTCCAAGAGCACAACATGAATACTTAGTTGGCAAGCTGGGGATGCTTAATATTTTCGCACCTGCCAGCTTGAGGGGGAGTGAAGAAATGGGAATAGATTGATACATTTAAGAGAGAGGATTGATGTAAATATAAAGAGTTAGTTAGTTAGTCGTTTATCAAGTTAGTTAGAAGTTGTTATTAGCATCTTAGCTGACACGTGATAGGTAGTTAGTTAGACTTTATCACATTATAAATATGATGTAATAACCCTTGTGGGTTAATTAATTCAATACACACAATTACAGTTTTCTCTCTAAAGTGATGAATCTTCATCTTCTCTGCATAGATTAGGTCACTTATTATCAATAATTCAACACCTCCGTGGTAGTGGTAGCCGAGACACCATAAGATCGATCAAATGAAGAGGTTGTTGTGCTTGAAAAGGTAATTGTGGCTCGTGAGCTTGTTGTTGGTGTTGTATCACCCATTCACACGATTCCTAGCATGGAGGAACACTTCTCACTACTTCTCACTCAAGCTAGTGCCTCTCTTGCACATGAATTGTGGACGGTGAAACCCTCGAGCATAGTAAAAAGGAACTTGTCAAAAAGATATTTAAAAAAAGGAAGAAAACGTAATATATTACGTGCATTAGCGAATGTGTTACTCTAAGATTGAGCACGAAACTTCATGAGTCTAATGCGATCACATTATACAAATAAATGAACATATTTGCTTGTTTCTTTGTAAAAATAGTTTTGAATTCATGTGTTTTAAATTCACTCTATTTCTCATTATTTTTCTTTCAGTATTTGAAGGATTAGTCATAATTGAACTATTTGCTAACAACACTACTCCAAACAACATAAAACATTAAACCTTGGCTTGGCAATTTGTCGAAATATATGAACATGGTTATCACATAAATATAACAAATAGAGAACAATCTCTTCTATTGTAATACTCCACTTTTGTTTCATATTTGTTGTTAACAGTCCATTTAAGATAGAATTAATTAATTTATTTCCTATTTTGGCTTTAAAATTAATTCTTTTTGAAAGTATGAACGTTGTAACGTTCCAACTTCCAAAAAAGTTTCTCCACTCTTAATTTTGGTATAGGTAAATTAGTTCTCATCTTCTTATTTATGATTTCTTAAGAGATGTGTAACAAAAAAAATGGACGAGTATTATGGGACAAAGGGAGAATATATTTTTTAGTTTAAGATAACAAGATTAAAAGTTTTTTTTTTTAAACTTTTCAACACTCTGTGTCAAGTTAAAACCAGAAAAACAAATTAAAACTAAGGGAGTTTCTTATTTATTTTCTAATGTTTGACAAATAAAGAACATGATAATTTATTTTTCTTTGAAGAATTGCAACAATAAAACTTGGACGTAATCATTATTTATGCAAGATATTATAATATTTAATTTTAGGTTATGTTGATTTTGAATGAACAAATTCTTCATTCTTTTTAGTTGGAATTTTACATTTTTCTAACTCTATCCAAAGGGTGCATTCTATTTTTAATGGTGTTTGGTAGTTCAGGTTGATATAATCTGCCAAGTGTCTAATTGTTTAATTGTATAATACAACTTGTATTATTATAATCCATATTACCTCAAAAAAAATAGAAAAAATATTACATGAAAACTAAACATGTTAGGCTTGTGCTGACATCTTGTTTACTTAATCTTGCTTTAGTGGAATAAACTTTTTAGTATGAAAAGACATGATTAGGTGTACTCCAACACTAATAAAGTAGGGAGATTAGTCCATCGAGCAAACATGTGTTATGTATTTATTTAAAATAATAAAAGCTTTAAAAACTACAATATATATTCGGTTTAAAAAAATAATATATATATATATATATTCGGTTTAATATATTTCTCGTTATATATGTTTGCTCGAAGTAGTATCAATTCGCTTTTTATAGGTATGAATTGATATATTGTATTGTTGACTTTTTTAAGTAAATTATTGCTACGTTTGGAGTCAACTATCACTATGGCTAATAATACTTTTTTGTTCCAAATTATATGACACGATTTATATTTTGAGCTAGAGTCAAACTTATTATTTTGACTGATAATTTAGACCTACATTCTTTAAGTTTTTAGAAAAATAATTTACATATTTAAAAATTAAATAAAAAGTATTATAAGTCAAAAGAACTAAAACTTAAAATATTTAAAGAGCATACAAATAATTGCAATCAAAGATTTTTATTATTTGATTCTTGAAAGCTAGCCTATATATCTCCATCTCCGCTCTTCTAATTCCACTAATAAGCTCCCGTAGCAATAGCAGCCCTTGTGTTAGCTTTCGGGTTCGCGTCGAAAAGTCCCCAAAAGTAAAACACTAACAAAGGCGACTTCATATCCAAGAAAATTTGAACCCGAGACTTTTGATTAAGGATGAAGGAGTACTTACCACTCCACTACAATCCTTATTGATCTGTGTTAGCATCTTAGAAAATCGTAATATATTATCAAAATTATATCATATAAATTGAGACAATAAAGTCTGGATAAAAGAAGAAGATGGTGATGTAAAACCACTCAATGTAGAGAGGCTACAAAAGGACGCTTGGATTTGGTAGAAAAGAGCCTAAAAGAATCTTTCACATGTATTCAAACGTTATAATCAAAGTGAGAAAATAGGAATTAGGAAGTTTGTTACATTTGCAATTTTGCATGTATACATACAAATGGATTGTAGGGACATGTTTGACTTTGTAAATATTCCAATAAACATTTAACAAATTTGGAAATGCAACCAATCACTTTCTTTAAAGGCTTACGTCCTTTTCATCTAATCACCATTTCAAGAAAACACATAATTTTCAATTATCAACTACTGTATCTTCTTTTTATGTAATCCCATATCTCCATCTACCCCACCCTCAGCCCCCTCCACCCACCTAGACCTAGGGGCAGATTTAGAAAGATGCGAGTGTTTATCTGAATTTCTTCGATAAAAATTACACTATGTATAAGGTGAGAGAGAGAGATATTTTGAATTTCTTAAACAACGAATAGAGGTTGGCGCAATATTTTTGGCGTTCGAAACTTTGAGATTTCAAGAATAAATCTCAAGCAGGGGGACCTACCCTTTGTCTAGGGTGTCGAGCGACACTCCTTCGTCGGAAAATTACGTTGTACATGGAGGTCAAAGTTTTGTTTAATAAATATAAATATATGGATTGACACCTCTTGAAACAAGTTGAAGGTTTAGTCTATTGGTTAAGGAGTTGCAAAAACTCCATGAGGTCATGTGTTCTCAAGCCCTACTAAACTCATTATATTTTTTTTTACTATAACCATTGACACCCCTTGATGAAAATCCTGCGTCCGCCACTGATCTCAAGTGTTATACTTTTATTATTCAAATCTCCTTTGGTAAAATTTCTGAATCCGCTATTGTTCCACAACCCCACACACTCTATCTCCCCATTAAGTTACTTGCAACAAATAGTTTGTAGTAATTTTAGTAGTTTATAACCCATTAAAATATATTGATAGCGTAAAAACTCTTTTCACTATGGATATATATAAGTCAGGGGCATATTTAATGTCATAATGTCATGTTCATGTTTAATTGAATCTAATACTTTCGACGTGGTATATAAATTTATGTTAAAATTTATTAAAATTACAATTCAATTATTCTGAAATAGAAGAAGTATGAATTAGATAGACAATTCAATTATTCCGAAATAGAAGAAGTATGAATTAGATAGAGTATTAAATAGCTACATAAAGTAAAATAATACTCGAATGTAGAGTTTCAAAGCATAAGATTAATTTAGTAAAATACACTCCTAATTAGGATTGCGTATCGATCGGTTCGGTTTTGAAGTTTATCTGTTCGACTTATCCATTATCGATTTATAGATATGCTAAACCGTTATAGAACCATTAAGATATTAGCTTATCATAACCATTTAGATATTGACTTATCAGTTATTAATCATGCACATGGATTCACAGATTGCATCTTGCTCAAAAACAAACATTGTCACATTATAGAATACGAGGCTTCGGCTTGGCTCCCAAACCCATGCCATTTTCTTTCTTCTTTTTCATTTTTTTTAGTAACAAAATAAACCAAAAGTAGGACCTACCGGAAATAAAAGTATGAAACTAAACTCTAAGCCAATGACTTTTCATACAAAATGATAGAAATATAATTATTTAATTTACTATCGGTTATGATTAATCCCAAACTGTTCGATAACCTGATAATAAAAAGGATTAATATAATTATCAAAATCTGTAAATCAATAATCCATTACCTGTTTTGATTCAATTTTGAATAACTCTACTTTTAATATTCATTTATCAGTTTTAATTCGATTTTGAATAGCTCTACCTCTAATATTCATTCATATTACTTTACTCGTATTGACTGGACAGATTTATGAAGACGAAATGACAGGAATATTATTATGGATGTCGTTTTGGACCCGTGCTTGACCTTTGTCTTATCGTTCAATAATTATTTGTCTTTATAACATTAAACAAACAATAATAATACTCTGTTTTCTCTCTCTGTTTGTGAATGGAGTAGCATATCGGTCACCATTAATGGAATAGTTATTTGGTCAACTCACATAAAAAAGAGTAGTTGTATCTTCTACTCCTCTTCTTAATTACCCCATCCTTCACCCTTTTCAAGATTTTCCCTTCATTAAATCCTCACGTAAACTCCAAGAAACCAAATATCCATCCCCTGTTTCTGCTGCATGCAACAAAAACAGAGCCATAAGTCAAATAACCTTACTTATATGCTTCAAGTTTTCATATTAACTTTCAAATCATGTCGATGTTTAACAAATTATTGTTGGTTTGGTTTTTTGTTGTAACACTGGTTCTTGGATATGTGTTTTCTGAAACAGAGCTTGAGGTTCTGTTAGAGATAAAGAAGTCATTTCTTGATGACCCTGAAAATGTTTTGTCAAATTGGTCTGATAAAAATCAAAATTTCTGTCAATGGAGTGGTGTTTCATGTGAAGAAGATACATTGAAAGTTGTGAGATTAAATCTTTCTGATTGTTCAATTAGTGGTTCAATTTCACCTTCTATTGGTTTTTTGCATGACCTACTCTATCTTGATCTTTCTTCTAATCTATTATCAGGTCCCATTCCACCTACTCTGTCTAATCTTTCTTCTTTACAATCTCTTCTTCTTTATTCTAACCAACTCACTGGCCCCATTCCCAATGAAATTGGTTTGTTGAAAAATCTTCAAGTTCTTAGAATTGGTGATAATGTTGGCTTAACAGGGCTAATTCCGAGCAGTCTTGGTGATCTTGAAAATTTGGTTACTCTTGGTTTAGCTTCATGTAGTTTGAGTGGTATGATTCCTCCTGAATTGGGAAAACTCGGGC
>JAJOOF010004793.1:0-47247 GCA_029582545.1 Solanum lignicaule | reverse complement strand
ATCAATTTTTCTTTGTGTATGCTTTTAATATATATATATATATATATATATATATATATATATATTATTTTTAGTTTTTTGTTCCCTCTTTGTTCTTACATTTTTGGCCAGTAATCTGCCTATCTTGTAGGTCTTAGCGTATAGTTATTTGTGCATCCCATCCTCTTCCCTGTCTCTAAAAGCTTTCTATAGTGGTTAGCTTTGTCTAAGTTCTTTACTTTATTTTATTATGAATTTTCCGTCGTGCTTACATATCGACTACCCTATTTGCTACCTGCAATATCGTGACAGCATGTATTCATCATTCATTTCGTCTAGTCGAACTCAAGAAATAATATACCCATTGATTTTATATTTTTATTGTTTCAGCCAAATGCCTCTTGTTTGTCTTTATTGTTAACTAGTGAACAAATCCGCGCTTCTTCGCGCGTATTAGACTTTTGACATTATATTTTAAATAAAATATTATAAACTTTAATCAATTATATTATTAATGCATTTTTTTTATGATTTTTCATCACATAAAAGTTTAGAGTCTTCTATAAAACTTGTATTTATATAATTTGTATAAGTGAAACAATATTTTTATTTTTCTTAAAAGAACGTGAAGAAAGGAAATTAAAGGAGTTAAAAAAAAAAAAAGGTCAACTCTTTCTATAAGTATATGCATATGTTTAACAAAATTAAATATATATTTTTTTTCTTTTAACGTTTTTTTTTTCTTCCTTTTCTTACTTTTCGCCATAATCACTCATTTTCTTTTTAAAAACAAAATGTTAAATCACTCTTCTTCTTTTTTCTTTTTTTTCATATTTTCACTTCTAAATAATAATAAAAAAATAGATTTTTCAAATCTCAACATAAAATGTAAAAATAAAATAAAATTCAAGAAGCAGGGCATAAAATCATATTATAACATATGAAGAAGTAAAAATATTATTGCTCATTAGTTATTCAATTTAATTTGAGAATATGTAAGTAATTAATGTAGTCAGGAATAGGAAACATAAATAACAGAAATCAAATCATTATGAATTAATATATGAATTGCAGTATTTTATTTATTTATTATTATTTTTATTTTTTCTTAAATGTGTGGATCATTTTAGTTATGTGACAAGTATGTTTATAATAGATGTTGCATCTAGGCGTAGATGCATAATTAAAATAATTTCCCCTTAGAATTTTGGTCACTTAATCACTGATGTTATAGCTATTGCCCCCCTCCCAAATATTTTACTCTTATCTCTTATCTCATACTTCTAAAAGAAATTTTAAGTTTATTAATTATGAGGATAGAACGTCCTTCATTTTAGTTGAGTAATGTGATAAGATCGCGTCTACAGAATCACACTAGATTCGATGTTTTGCTGTAATTTGGTTAAGTTTGAGTTCAAATATTAGTTAATGCAAAATCACTTTGTCAATCTTATTATAAGTAGGTGCTAATTTATTTTATGTGTTTTCTTTTCTTATGTGAAATCCACCCGAGTTCGCCATGAACTCCTATTTCCCCTTGCATTTCGGGAGAGCTATAAAGGCTCAAACTCCCTTTTCGAGTCAGTCAGCCATTAAAATTGACGAATAGGTCCCGAAGTTGAAAGAATACGCGACAGATCGAGAAAGTGAAAAAATTGGGCCAAAGGCCTACTCTTAATTCCAAAGAGATGTATTTTGTTATTTTGGGCCTAAGCCCTCGTCATTTTATTTATTAGTATTCTTGTTAGAATTTAGGACAGGTGGGAAAATTGGGCCTGAGGCCCGAAGGAAATAATATATTTTCCTTGTTAGTCTAGGACATGTGCAAAGAATGGGCAAGAATTAGGCCGAATGCCCAAAAAATGAAAATAGGCCCAAGTACTGGCCTTGGCGGACAGATCCAGACTTCGGCCCAAATTCTCTTTCCCTATTTATTTAACTGCTATTACGTGCTTATTTGTTAAAAATTAATATTAAGGTTTTGAAACTTCAAATCCCTAAAAGACACCCATTTTGAATTAATCGCTTAACTAAATTATTCGTCTTGACTTAAAAAATAAATAAATAATTTTACAAAAATACTTCACTTAGATTACATTTTGATATTTTTCTCTCTTAAAATGGTCTCAACTAAAAAATTGTTCAATTTAAGTTAAGTCAAATTATTTTAACCAAATAGTTAATTACCGGATAACTGCGTATTAGCGGGCATTTCGGGTGCTTTCAAACCCTTCCCGAAATGCTAATAAGAACCCCGAACCCCTTTTTAAGTTTTCATGAGATTTTCTGTTTTAGTCTTGTGGAAATGAATAGTTTTCTTAATTTTACCTTAAAAATTAAGTGGCGATTCTTAAAACCAGTCTAAACTTTTTTAAAATAAAACAATATTATGCTCCTATGATGTTATGCTAGCTAACATATTTAGTACATTTTGTACTAATGCATACTTTGCCTTCATTCTCATCAAATGTAGGGTTCAGAGATTTGAGTTCCTATCTTGAAGCTAGGTTTCTAAGGAGCAAAGGAGCTGAAGATTTGGTGAGTCCTCATAGCTTTGAGGACAACCCCACTATTTCCCTTATTTCTTTTATTTTCATGTGTTGAGACTATTCTATGGGCTATGTCCCAAGAGTTTTATTCTAAATTGTATTGGATGGTTTGAGACAAAGTGTAGAAAAGACTTCCGCTTTCTTTTATAAAAGACTTCGATGGTATGGATAAGGTTTTAAAATTTCCGTACTTTTCTATTATCTTATGTTGTGATATGCTAAGGGCTTGTATGAGGCCCCTTCGGGGTCAAGTACACCATGTTACATCTAGGGTGTACCCCTGGGTAATGAAAAGGCCCTATCCACGACCCCTACCTTCGGGGCATGAACTGACCCATGGCCCGTACTGGAAAGGCATGGATTGGGGTTCTGCAACTCTTCATTTGGCCTCATGATCCACGAGCCACTCACACGGAGCATGTACCACCCTACAAGGCATAGGTCCCTCTGTGGGTCACTAATTTAGGCAACTTTGGGGTGAACTTTAGGGTCCTCCTCAAGGACCCTTGGTTGGTCCTTGGGGAGTCATACCTTGACGTTTAACCCCTAAACCCTTCATTCTAAGTTCGGGAAGTAAATTTTACAACTCTAATACATATGACAAGCTCTAGTTAAGCCTACTCATTTTTGGAGTGTTACAGATCTCTAGTTCAGTAGCATCAGTGGTGAGTCATCATTTCTTGAGGACGACAGACATGTTTCTTTTGCTTTTAGTCTTTAGTTCAGTTTTTCTAGATTTAGCCGGGGAATGTCCCAGCACTTCTAGTCAGTTAGAGGCTATTTTCAGACATAGTTAGTTTCAGCTTTAGTATTTGAGTTTGACGTTTTAGTTGTTGTTAAACTCTCAGTTTTCATATATTCAAATAGTTTATGGGTATTCCCCATCATTTCAGTTTATGTTATGATGTAGCTTCCGCACAGTATTGTAACATTCCAAAATTTCTAGATTTAACTAGAACCTAACTTAAGAGTTCTAGGGCTTTACGTGGGACTTCTAAAGTTTGATGTGAGGGGTAGAAACATAAAATGACTTCCCGTACTTAGAATTAGGGGTCTAGGGGTTAAACGTCAAGGTACGACTCCCCAAGGACCAACCAAAGGGGTCCTTAAAGAGGTCCTTATAGAGGACCCCAAAACAATCCCTAAATCTTCCCAACAAGGGAGTGCACCCACGAGGGAACCTACGCCCCATAGGCTGGTCCACGCCTCGTGGGTCAAGGTCCCAATTTGAGGGCTCACATCAAACTTTAGAAGTCCCACCCACGGTCCGTAGACCCACCCATGGTCTGTGGGTTGGGGTCGTGTGGGTGGGGGCAGTTTTAGTTTTTAAGTTTTTAAGTTAGGGGTTAAGGAAAGGTTTTAGAATTAATTAGTTATTAAGTAGGGTCATTTTATTATTAATTGGGCCACCTATATAAACCTATTAGAACCCTAAACTATGTCAACTAATTCATTATTTTAGATTCACCAAAGAACCCAATTCCCTCAAAGAAATTCTCTCTCTAGAAGAAGAAGAAGGAGGAGGAGAAGAAGAAGAAGAAGAAGAAGAGAAGGAAGCTAGGTCAAGTTCCTCCATTGTTGCAAGCTTTTGTGAGGGATTTGAATCAAGGTATGTTAGCTTATTCATCTATGGATTCTTCCATCCATAGAACCCCTTATATTCCCCTCAATTGTGAAGACAAACCCCAATTCTAGCTAGGGTTTCTTCCTATATTGTGGGTAATGTTGAGTATAATTCCAATTAAGTGGATAGTACTTGTTTGTGATTAATTTAGCTTTGAATCATGATATTATAATAAATTTATGTGTTTTTCATGGTTAACCCTAATCTAATTGATGAATTTGATAATATGTTGGTTTATGCCATAAAAGGTGAAATTGAAGACTTAGGGATGATCTTCTAGAATTGATGTTTGAGTAGTAATTGTTCAAGAATAGGAACATGTAAACATGAATTGAACTATATTATGGTATATATGATGGATCTTGACTATTAAAGTCGAAGTTGAACCTTTATGATGATTTATGACTAGAATCACTTGATAATGAAGAATGTGATTAGAATGCCTTGAAATCTAGGTATGAATGATGATTGTAGAAGTAAAGCTTTCAGAGTAGGGCTAGTAGTCATGAATGATGATCACTAGGGCTTTGAGATGAAAGCTAATATGATGAACTATAGATGCTAAGGCTTGGAGAGTAAAATCTAAATGAGAATAGAGGGCTAATGAATAGAATTTCGATGAAAGATCTTTACCTACATAATTCACCATATGAATGATAGATAGTAGGACGTGATAGAATCACTTGAGTTATGATGATATGCATGTCTAATGTAGAATGATAGATATGATATTATACATGTTTCTATGAATCTATGAATATGCTTATGAACACTTTGAGAGTGAACTGTCTATGATCATGATATGTAGTTGTGTTGTTTAAAGGACATTCTCACATACACACTCATGCATGAATATGATATGATATGAAAGGTTCTCTATCACATAGAATGATTCTAGGTTGAAAGGCCATTCTCACCTAAAATGAATCTAAGTCCTAGGACTATGAAATGTGAGGCTTGTGGTGATTCCCCTAAAAGACCTTTACTTGATAGGAATGTGAGGTGAGTTCCCTTATTCCTAATTAGTTAAACACGAGGTGATTACCCATGTCATGATATGGGGAGTGTGAGGTGATTACCTTTTTATGTATGTATGACTCCCAAGGCAAGCGATGATTACCCATTAGCCTTTATGTTGATCATGGAGGCAATTACCTATTATCCTTATGTGATGATGTGGATATGGAGGCAAATACCTGATGTTTCAGACGTAATCAACTGACACTATTTTGGTTCAGTGTCATACGATCGCGTGTAGTGATATAACCCAACCAAAGGTTGGGATCGTTCCCACAGGGAGTGGTTTTGAGAATTAATAGAAAAATAAAATCTAGTTCTAATTAGTCATAGCTATAGATATTAACAATAAAAAACATACTAAATCTAAGGGGTGACGCAAGGGTCAATTATCAATGGGGGTTTGTATTAATTAACAACTAAAAAATAGCAAAAATATAAGGAAACGAGATAGGGAAACGGGATTCTTGCTATGTGATAAGAATACGGGATAAACTAGACTATCGGGTACATACTTTTGATGGTAGATTGTTGAACAATTGTGAGTAGGCTAGACTATAGTGGGGTAAATTCTCTCTCGAGCAACTTACCCCGAATCAACTCAGTTTCTCTGGAACACCGAATTGCCACATTAAGCACAACCTCCGCCTTAGCTCATTCACTCTCTCGAGCTGAATGTGTGGGAAAAGGACTAGGATTCACTCACTCGAGTTGAACCCATGTCGACCCACTACCACCGACTATCAATTTAGTAGTCTTAGTTTTATGACCTCTCTCTTGAGCAGGCCAAAAACACTAAGATGAAATCGTATTTGCAACTAAAGTCCTATTAAGCTCATACACAACTACTAAACAAAATCACATTTAAACAACAAATAAACCATCAACAAGCAAGACCCAACAGATAATCTAACCCATATTCACAAAATCACATCCCAAGAATTGGGGTTTTAGCTAGACATGTAAAAAAGATAAAAATTTATACCAATACCAGTTTCCATCAACTGGGTATGAAGAATTAAGTCTTTAAACACGTCAAGAGTGAAGAATCTTCGAGACCCACGTCCAATTTCTTGGAGTTGAACCCCTTTGAATCTTCAAGGTCTTAGAACAAAGACTTCGAAACCCTCTAAAACTTGAAACTGAAAATATTCTAAGACTGAATAATAATTGTCTATGACTTGATACTAAGTTAACAATTTAAACAAGTTTTTATAGTGTTTGAAATTTTTTGTTGCAGCACATCACTCGGCGCAGTAGGTCGGGATCGCCGATGCACTCAGCGATTTGCCTTTTGGTTGATTTCATCACCTTCTTGCTTTAGCCTTCAGCATCTTCGCGCTTTGAGTCGTTGGGCAATACAGTATTGCTTCGCGGAACTACTCAGCAACACGCCGACTGCTCCATTTCATTGCCAACTTGATCTTTCCCTTCAGGGCTCAGCACACTGGAACAAAAGGCGATCTCCAGGCCGATTGGCATCTCGCCAACTGGGATCGGCAATCTTCAGGCCTTCATTTTTTCGTTCTTTTCAGCCGCCTTGTTCCTTCTTGCCAAGTAGTGTCTATGCTTTGCCTTAAACTCCAAATACCTGAAACTTAAGGGTTTTCATCAAATATTGAGACAAAATATGCATTTGAGGACACCAATTATATCAAAATATAGCCCTAAATGAGTCCAATTTGTGGACTCATCAACACCCCCAACTTAAACTTTTGCTTGTCCTCAAGTAAAACTCAAGTTCAACAGTTCAAAAAGGATGTTTCAAACAGTGCTACACAAGACTCGATCATGAATGTACACAACAAGACTTAATTTACTCAAACAAGGATCAAATATGTACCCAAAGATTCAAGTTGTGACACACCATTACCAAAGATTCTCAAGCTCGCAATATTTGGTTCAAATGCAAGTTCACGCTCAACAAAAGTATTTGAATGCCCTCACACAAAGGATGATTCCATATTCACACACGAAGGTTTAATCATTTAAAGTTCCAGAATCAAATGCAACACTCACTCTCTTAAAAAGAAGAACACTATGCATGCTTTCACCCATAGGTTTGCCTATATTTTCCAATCGACATTTGTTTCAGCTCACTCAAGATCAAAAAGGTCTTTACATGGATTATAACCGGGATGAGTGCAAAGGTATGGTAATTTAGGCTTAGTGACTTTCATCCTCATGAAATGTGGTGCTCACAACACTTCTTTTCCTCTTCCTTCATCATTTTCTTTAGTGCTCATAAGTCATCCTATTATTCACTTTCCATGGATTGTTCGGGAGCCCCATTTCTTTTGTATTTTATTCCACAACTTCTTTTTTTTTTCATTCTTTTCTTTCTTTTTCTCTTCTCTTTTTCTTTTGTATGGAGGGGTTCCATTTTTCTCAACACTATGGGTTAAAGGAGACTTTCCTTGCACTTCTTGACTTGTACTTATCCTTTCACCACACTCCCAACTTAGGCTTTCGGCCTAAGTTGGCTATTCAATCAACCACAAATCAAGAGGATTATAGGTAGTAGATTAAGAGAGGTCTAGTTTTCATAAAGTTTCTTCCAAAGAAAGATAAGGCTCAAGAGGTGTTTAAAAGAGGTTTGCACACTCACAAGGTAGGCCACAAAAGAGGTATATGTCAAATTGGCTCACACTCTTCGAAGTTGCCTAAGATCATATCAAGAGATAGCCTTACTTAGTCGACCGGACCAACGGAGAAAATTATAGGTGTTGTCATGCATGGTTCACAGTAAGCTCATCACACAAGGCATCAACACTAAAGTCAAACAAGACTCCACACTTTCGCTAGTGTGCAACGTTCATCGCAAGAGAATCGATTTGATACATGGCTAATCACAACGAGATGCAAAGAGTTCACATATTGTCTATGCAACTTTATTTGGTCTCATCATAGTCGTACATTCATGTTCGTTCAATTATGAGCACTATTCAAGTAATCGATATTGACCAAAACTGAGACTTAAATTTGTTAAAGAATAACCACTACCAAGTACATACAAGAGGTGGTGAAAATTTAAATTTTTTTGAAAGGGTCAAATCATTTACAAATTTAAAATACGAAGCCACAAGGTCAAACCTTCCATGAAAAATAGTATAAAACACAACATTATGATTCACAACCCAACAAGAATATAGCGCACACAAAGGTGGGCCACACCCCACCACAATTAAAATCATTTGTCCTCAAATGCAAATAAAAATTATCCAACAATGAAATAAAGTAAAACAGTGAGGGAGGTAAAGAGGGGGTCCTGCCTACACAATCGTTCTGTCTGTCTGGGCATCAGTGTCTGATGCCTCACCCTGAGCCTGGGCATCAGTGCCCGAGGTCACCTCAGGGGGACCAACAGTGCCAGATTCACCAAGGTCTGTTGAGTGTGAGTCTGCCAGAAAGACATGCACCGCTCTGCAAAATCCCATGAAGGAATATTAGGGTCCAGGGTAATGGTTTTCCTGGCAGAAGTGGGTCTCTTGCCCTTGCCTTTCCCAGTAGTTGTGGGTAGTTTCAAAGTTTTTCCTTTCAACGTAACTGCATCCTCCTTTATTGCAATCCCTTTGGGATTCTCTTGAGCTATCGTTATTCTTTCAGTAGCTTTAGATTTAGTCATATCTGCAAAATCTCGAAGAGAAGTTAGAGAAACATTTGACAAAAGCACGGGATATTAGTTGCTAGTAAGCTTCGCCGACTCTTTCGGTGAGTCACCGATATCATTCGGCAATCTAGGGTTAGTTCACTGAAAGCTACAGTGCATAGAGATCCAGGGGAGTAGACAAGGATAAAAAGAGACTTTCGGCGAGTCGCCGAAGGTCTTTGATGACCTTCAACTTCTCGCCGAAAGTTACAGAACCCATCAGCACATAGAGCATAAAATTTAAGGGCGAGATGGGGACATTAGGCGAAACGCTGAGTGGTTCGGCGAGCTCGACCCAGCACACCAAACGGCTTTACGTGCCTATTTTCAACCTAACTTCTCGAATTCAACCCCGTAATCCCTAAAAACAAAATCAAAGTATGAACTAGTACAATTAAGATAGGACCCATAGCAACCAAACACAACCCTTTGAATTTTAATCAATTTTAAGGCATACAATTACGGGAATTCAACAGTCACAACTACTCTAGCAAGATTATCAAATTAAATCATGCATGTAAACAATCTAATCCTATCAGGCGGGACCAGAACACTTCACCAAGATCAGGCTATTGCAAATGAGAAATTTTTTTGATAAAATAAACTCGGGGCATAGAAAACCAACCTTTGGTGTCGATTAAGGGAAGATTAAAATGCTAGATGGCAATGTAATCCAACTCCGAGCACAAATTAACACTAAAATACTCCAAAAATTCAAGAAATATAGAGACTAGAGTGCGGGTATGAGTTTGGGAAGATAAAAAGTGAGGGAAAGTGAATGAGTTAGAAACGTTTAAACGTTTGACCTGAAAGACTGCCTAACTATTCGCTCATTCGGTGACGTTAGTCGAGCTCGCCTATCCACTCGGCGACACGCCGAATGTTCATTTTCCTCGCTGAATTTTACAGGACCTCCAGTTAGTGTAGGGGTCCCAACGGAGGTCTCCATCGGGATCGCCGATATAGTCGGCGACTCGCCAATAATTTTCTGGGCTCGTCGAGTTTTACAGACTCCAATTTGAAGATGTCTTGAGTCAAACGACGGATTAGGTCGGGCTCGCTGACCTCTTCGGGGACTTGCCGACTAGACCTGTTGCTCGTCACCCTGCACTTTTCGAACACCTTCCACACTTCAACCTGTAGGAACAACACACCATTATTTTACCAAAACATAAATAAAAGAAAAAAGGAGTTTTGGGTTGCCTCCCAAACAACGTCTTAGTTAACGTAGTGGCACGATGTAAGTCAACACCTAGTTCTCATCTTCGGAGTCGGTCATGGTGTCACTAGGCGACTATTTATTTTGCCCATCTTCCTGCCTCTTCCCCTCTTTACACTTTTGAATGGGGAAGTGTTTCTCCTTTTTCGTGGACTGCTCTTCGAAATCCATGACTTTCTTGGTTAAGAAATTCAGTTGAGTTAACATTGTAGCCCATTCTTGTTTTCTCTTCATTTTTCGTTGGTCTTAACCATGCCATCGAGGAGTTTGGCTACTACTTTTTAGGGTTGTTGTAGCAAACAACCCTCGAAAAGTTGGTCAGAGGGCACTCCAGCAGCACTTTATCAGATATCCCATGATTTGGGCATGGGTGTAGCACTACCTGAAATTTCAGCCACATATCTTGGATGGTTTCACCCCCTACTAGCCTGAATGTCAGGAGATTGTCCCTAAGGTTCAACAATTTCAGAAGAGGGTGATTCGTTTGATACCCGTAGCTTTCATTCTCACTCATTTTTCCTGAAATAGTTACACAAACAAACAAATCAACACTAAAAATTAAGTAAGTAAACTACAACTAACAAGAACAAAAAATTTTACTAAACAAAAAATTCTCAACTACTCCACTCCCCGGCAGCGGCGCCATTTTGATGTTTCAGACGAAATCAACTGACACTATTTTGGTTCTAGTGCCATACGATCGCATGTAGTGATATAACCCAACCAAGGGTTGGGATCTTTCCCACAGGGAGTGGTTTTGAGAATTAATAGAAAAATAAAATCCAGTTCTAATTAGTCATAGCTATAGATATTAACGATTAAAAACATACTAAATCTAAGGGGTGATGCAAGCATAAATTATTAATGGGGGTTTGTATTAATTAACAACTAAAAAACAGCAAAAATATAAGGAAACGAGATAGGGAGACGGGATTCTTGGGATGTGATAGGAATACAGGATAAACAAGACTATCGGGTACATGCTTTAGATGGTAGATTGTTGAACATTTTCTACTAGGCTAGACTATAGTGGGGGTACATTCTCTCTCGAGCAACTTACTCCGAATCAACTCGGTTTCTCTCGAACACTGAGTTACCGCATTAAGCACAACCTCCATCTTAGCCCATTCACTCTCTCGAGCTGAATGTGTGGGAAAAGGACTAGGATTCACTCACTCGAGCTGAACCCATGTCGACCCAATACCACCGGCTATCAATTTAGTAGTCTTAGTTTTACGACCTCTCGAGCGAGCAAGCCAAAAACACTACGATGAAATCTTATTTGAAACTACAATCCTATTAAGTTCATACACAACTACTAAATGAAATCACATTTAAACAACAAATAAACCATCAACAAGCAAGACCCAACAGATAATCTAACCCATATTCACAAAATCACACCCCAAGAATTGGGATTTTGGCTAGACATGTAAAAGAGATAAAAAGATTATACCAATATCAGTTTCCATCAACTAGGTATGAAGAATTAATTCTTAAAACACGTCAAGAGTAAAGAATCTTCGAGACCCACGTCCAATTTCTTGGAGTTGAACCCCTTTGAATCTTCAAAGTCTTAGAACAAAGTCTCCAAAACCCTTTAAAACTTGAAACTGAAAATCTTCTAAGTTTGAATAATAATTGTCTATGAATTGATACTAACTTAACAATTTAAACAAGTATTTATAGTGTTTGAAAATTTGTGCTGCAGCGGATCACTCGGCGCAGTTAGTCGGGATCGCCGATGCACTCGGTGATCCGCCTTTTGGTCGATTTCATTGCCTTTTTGCTTTAGCCTTCAGCATCTTCGCGCTTTGAGTCATTGGGAAATATAGTACTGCTTTGCGAAACTACTCGGCAACACGTCGATTGCTCTATTTCATCACCAACTTGATATTTCCCTTCAAGGCTCAGCACACTGGAACAAAAGGCGATATCCAGGCCGATGGGCAACTCGCCAAGTGGGCTTGACGATCTTCAGGCCTTCATTTTTTCATTCTTTTCAACCGCCTTGTTCCTTCTTGCCAAGTAGTGTCCATGCTTCGCCTCAAACACCAAATACCTGAAACTTAAGGGTTTTCATCAGATATTGAGACAAAATATACATTTGAGGATACTAATTCTATCAAAATATAGCCCTGAATGAGTCCAATTTGTGGACTCATCAATACCTATATCTCATTATAAATGAACATGGAGGCGAATACCTATGATTCATTGATATATATGACTAGAGGTGATTCCCCTTGTCTTTATGATTCTATGATATGTATGCCTTGAGATGATTCCCCCTTGCATTTATGAAGTATGAGCATAATTAATTTGGATTGTAGCTTGGAAGGACCCTCCAATACATGCATGACTAGAGGTGATTACCCTTGTCCTTTATGAGGAGCTAAACATGTATGACTTGAGGAGATTCCCCTTGTTACTTGTGATGAGCTTAATATGAGAATAGGAGATGATACATATGAATGAAGAGCCTAAAGTGTCTAGCTTACTATAGGTAGGATTATGGGATATTATTAATGCATTGCACAAGCTTTCCTTGAGGTGACTCATGAAGTATTTCTCTCATATGATGTATGCTTAGATAGGATTGTGCTATAGTTGCCTTCCTTGGTATGTTATGATTGACTAAAGGTGAGAGATTCCCTTTTCTATGAGAAGTAAGCTAAAGGATAAGATCAAATATGATAAAGAGGTATGATGACCTAAAAGTGATACTTAGCCTAGATGGAATTATAGAGTCTCTTCTATGCATTGCACAAGTATAACTTGAAGGTTACTTAAGAAGTTTCTCCTATGTTAAGAGGAATTGAGTATGGACTAAGCTTATGAATATGTGGTATTTCCTATGTTGTTGGATTATGCCTTAGGTTGACTTATGCTCATGTTATGCCTATATTGAAGACTATGTTTATGATTATGTTATTGTCTCATATGCTTATGACTTATGTCTTATGTTGGCTAACCCTTGTGTTATGCTCTTATGATGTTATGCTAGCTAACATATCTAGTACATTTTGTACTAACGGATACTTTGCCTACATTCTCATCAAATGTAGGGTTCGGAGATTTGAGTTCCATTCTTGAAGATGGGTTTCTAAGGAGCAAGGAGTTGAAGATTTGGTGAGTCCTCATAGATTTGAGGATAAAGCCACTATTTCTTTTATGTCTTTTATTTTCACGTTTTGAGACTAGTGTATGGGCTGTGTCCCAAAGGTTTTATTCAAAGTTGAGTTTAGATGGGTTGAGACAAAGTGTAGTAAGACTTCCGCTTGCTTTTATGAAAAATTTCGATTGTATGGATAAAGTTTTTAAAATTTTGGTACTTTTCTAGTATCTTATGTTATGATATGCTAAGGGCTTGTATGAGGCCTCTTCGGAGTTAAGTACGCCATATTACTTCTAGAGTGTACCCCTGGGCCGTGATAAGTATTCTCTTATTTTCAGAAAATCTTTAAGTATGCTTATGACATACCAGTAGGTTAGCTTGGGGTCACTCATGATCCTAGGTCCCATGGCCGCGTCCTGGGGGTAGCTTCGGGGCGTGACATTTTCAGTCGATATCAATCTAATACCAGCATTACCTAGTTTTTGAGTATACATTTGAAAAACACTGAATTCAAAAATGATTAACTAGCACACATAATAAATGTTCTAAAATTATAATTCATTAACTTAAAAGACAAAATAAATCAAAACATGAGTTTGCCACAATAAAAAAACCAAATAAAAATAAAAATAAATTATGTCTTTTTTTCAGATGGGTAATTTGAACATGTCTTGTTGTTGTGTCCCTCCTGACAACTCGTACTGCACGTAACCTTAGACCTCTTGTATTTCACATCAGCAAACCATTTCCAGCGTTCAAGTTGTGGTCTCCCTACAGTTCTTTTTGAACCAGGTGACAATAATTTATGGTCCGACACTTTTTCAATTGCATATTTTTCTGTTCCATTATAAATTATTGTATCAGTATTACATTATACAAAAGTACAAATAACTTTTATACATATGTTGTATCAATATACAAATTTCATACCATTTTTATGCAAACAAATTTCATACAAAAGTAAAAATACATATGTATTTTTTAAACAATTTCATATGCTATTACAAAATACAAAAGTAAAAATACATATGTTATATTAGTATACAAATTTCATACAATTCTTGTTTACACATTTCATACCTATTTCATGCCAAAAGTCATCAATTATTCATATCAGGATCATGCCACTAGAATACCAAAATAATTCCAACTTATAAATATTAATTGTCATTCTTCAATAAACAACATACAAAATTCATTACATTATTATTCCCAAAATCCATTACAATATAATGCCAAAAAAATCCAATCAAATCAGAAATCGTACCAAAAAGCATTATCGATTGCCATATGCTCATACATGTCTGGTATTAGTAGTATACAAATTTCAAAAAAAATTATCTATTTTTTTAAATCATAAATAGACCAAAAAATTAAAAAAAAAATGAGTCAAACAAATATTGAACAAATTCAATGTTCATACCAATATAACATTATACATTATAAAAAAATGTCATAATTAAAATTATTATACACAACAAAATATCAGAAATCAATATACAAATTTCATACAATTATTCTGCACACTTTTCATACCTATTTGATGCCAAAATTATACATATTTCATGCCATAAGTCGTCACTTTTTCACATCAGAATCATGCCACTATCATACAAAAATAATATCATGTAACAACCCGAACTGTCGTTAATTAGGAAAAGCAATATTTGAGAAAATCTGGGCAACTGACTCGCCAAGGCGGGCCAGGTGCCGTTGGGGCGCTGCCACGAAGGCGGGGTAAGTTGGCGCCAGAGCAGGATAAGTGAGGCAGAATGTAAATTATGAGAAATCCTATTTTTTCCATCTTCCTAAAATACTTAAATAAGTCGTAAAATGCCCTAGAAAACTCAGAAAAGCTTCTCTAAGCTTGGGAATGAAGGAGAAGGAGATTTCTAGCGTGGGGATGGTGAAATCTTACGAATTCTTGGCTAAATTCACCGTCACGAACCCGAAAAACTCAAATCGAAGTCAAAAACTCCAAACAACTGCTTGGCACCCAAGTAGACTAGGTTTTTACAATTGAGTAGTTTTAAATTTGTGCTTACTATGTGATATATGTAAATCAATGGTAGGGTTGTGTGTAGACCTTCATGCACCGAGTAAATTACATGAATAATCCTTAGAGTTCAAAGTATGTGGGTTTATGCCTTGTGAGGAGGAATTGATGAATTGTTAGAAAAACCTAGAATTGCTATCATGGATAGAATTGGGTCAAGAATGATGACATGAAATCAAGAGTGGAACTAGATTTATGAATGTATGCTACATCTGATAATCGAAGTGATGAAATTGAGGAATTATGATGAATTGTGATTAAACCCTAATAAGAAATACTAATGATGAACTAGGGCTGAGTATGGTCAATTATTATATATGCGATAGGGACTGAGGAGTAATCCGTAGGTGATGGTTGTGATTATATGTTTGTGTGATGTATGCATGTTCTTGCTTCATTATGATACTTGTGTATGTATGAATGTTGCAATGTTGATCACACTTATTATAAATGAGATAGAAGAAATATCATTGCCATGAAATCATGACTTAAATGTATGACCTTGATGGTGTACTTGTGATTGTGATTGTGGTGTGTGAATGGGATCGGATTGCCACGTTTCGACATAATTAACTTGGATCAGATTGCCACGTTTAGGCATAATATGGGATTGGATTGCCACATTCCGGCATAAACATGAGATCGGCTGCCACGTTCCGGCATAAACATGAGATCGGCTGCCACGTTCCGGCACACTAACTTGGGATCGATTGCCACGTTCTGGCATGCTAACTGTTTGAGTTTGGGTTCCGTGAGAGGACCAATGACGTGATATAAATGTGAGTTATTCGTTGTTTGTGTACTTGTTGACAATATTGTATATGCTTGATATACGTTTGTGAGTAAAGTATTGTATTGGTCTGTTTATGTTGTACTTAGTGGACTCGTGCTATGACGATTTATAGTTGATTGTTTGTGGGTTGTAATGGCGAGAGTAGAGATAGTGTATGTGAAGAAAATTGCTGGATGGATTTCACCTTGGGGGAAAGGAGATTGGGTTAGTGTTAAGAAAGCTTGAATCATTGTATTATGTGACTATGGTTGGTAATGTGATGAGGAAGTAAGGTAGGACGTGTACGGTTAGTTGATTTGGTGGTGTTTGTACTTGGGAAATTTCTTACGTGTTTAGAATGGTTAAGTTATTATCAAGAATCCGGTAAGTGGGTTGATTAAAAAGGGGTTAGTAGTTAGAATGCTAGTGTGACCGGAGGTATTTCAATGAAAGGGGTGAAGGTGGAGAAGCGAGTGGTTTATTCCATGATCTTACTAGTTGGTTTCTTATATTATGTGGTGGGCATCGGGTTGACCAATGATGTCTACTAGTACGTGTGTTTTGTACTGATACTACTCTTGCTATGTCTTTTGACATAGTCTGGATGTAGGATTGGTGACGTTTCATTAGGTGAAGACGAAGAAAATCTCCAGCAGTTTCTATTTTTCCTTCCGCATGGTGGGAGTTGTGGGTTTTATTTATCTTGTCTAGTTGTACTTTTAGTAGCTCTTTTACCTGTTTAGACTAGATCCATTGGGAGTTGTTTAAATTACCTTACAAGTTTAACTAATAATGTGTCTAAAGGCGTTATTTATAAAATTATAGTGTTATATTTATTCTTGTTTTCTTAAAATTTCCGCATATTTTTACTATTGGATATGAGGGTTCTCCTACTTAGGTGTTAGAGTGAGTGCCCGCACGGCCCGGTGGGTTGGGTCGTGACAAATTGGTATTAGAGCTTAGGTTACCGGTCTCCCTGTACAAGAGCAAAATGTGAACTAGACTCCTGTGGATTGGTGTGTTGACGTCCACATTTAATCTACAAGAGGCTAGGAAGCATTCTAGGAAGTTATTCCACTTATTCTCTCCTTTCGTGCAAAGTGTCGCTTGAGGTATGAGTTGAGTCCAATTGGTATCTCCTGATTCCAATTGGTATCTCAACAAAGGTACACCAACAGGTTAATTGAAACGGAGAAGGTTCCAATTGGTATCTAGCCTTAGGGGCTGAAAAAGGGGCATGGCCGACCAATAATGGTCATCTATGAAACAAATTAACTAATGAGTGTAAATTGTCTGTGTGATGTGCCTTGAAATCTGTGAATGTAAAAGTGAACTTGTTAAAGTGTAAGGATGTGAATTCATGGGTTATATATGTGTACTTGTTAAACCCATGAATTCACATCATTACACTTTAACAGGTTCACTTTTACATTCACAGATTTCAAGGCACATCACATATACAATTTACACTCATTAGATAATTTGTTTCATTGATGACCATTACTGGTCGTCCATGCCCCTTTTTCAGCTCCTAAGGCTAGATACCAATTGGAACCTTCTCCATTCCAATTAACCTGTTGGTGTACCTTTGTTGAGATACCAATTGGAATCGGAAGATACCAATTGGACTCAACTCATACCTCAAGCGACACTTTGCACGAAAGGAGAGAATAAGTGGAACGACTTCCTAGAATGCTTCTTATCCTCTTGTAGATTAAATGTGGACGTCAACACACCAATCCATAGGAGTCTAGTTCACATTTTGCTCTTGTACAGGGAGACCGGTAACCTAAGCTCTGATACCAATTTGTCATGACCAAACCCACCGGGCCGTGCGGGCACCCACTCTAACACCTAAATAGGAGAACCCTCATATCCCAATAGTAAAAATATGCAGAAATTTTAAGAAAACAAGAATAAATATAACACTATAATTTTATAAATAACGCCTTTAGACACACGATTAGTTAAACTTGTAAGGTAATTTAAACAACTCTCAATGGATCTAGTTTAAACAGGTACAAGAGCTACTAAAAATACAACTGGACAAGATAAATAAAAGACACAGCTCCCACCATGCGGAAAGATTTAGCAAGCACTGATGAAAAGCTAAAGCTATATATAAATGGCATCACATCAACACCCTGCATTTAAACTTTTGCTCGTTCTCGAGCAAGCATTAAAGTTCATCTCAAATAAATCAAACTAGGAATGTCATCACTTTGTTTGACACAAAACAATTATTCCATATACAAATTTCAAAACGTCAAGTACAATTTCTGATCATTAAGCAAGACATTCAAACAAAGAACACTCCTCTAACCTCCTAACCTCAAGGAAGGACTTTGGACTCATCAAATTTAAGCTTGTTTACCTATTCTCGTCAAAGAAAGTTAATAAATCACGTATCCATCAAGAAAAAAGTTCCCTCCGAGAAGAAATAGTCTAAACACTCAATTCAAAATATTGAATATAAATTAAGGACTTCGCATCAAAGAACAACTCTCACACTCACAAATAAAATTTCCATATATGCACAAAGAACCATATGCTTGCCCATATGTATATCTCCACTAATTAAGCATGCTCGAATAGAATCAAATAGGACTTTAACGTGTTGTGGGGTAGGGGACGGGTAAGAAGACTATGTAATAGTGACTTACACTTCCTTAATCACTTTACACTTTAAGACTTTATCACCCATTATTTTCTTCTCTTTATTTTCAGCCCTCTCTTCAACAATCATTTCACAAGTAATTCTCATCATCTCAAGAATACTTCAATCATTTTTTTCTTCTTTTTTTCAGAGGACTTTTTTTGTTCTCTTTTTATTTTTTTCATGTCACATTCTTTTGTTCTTCTCTTTTTTTCTCATGTCACATTCTTTCAAAGAGGAATTTTTAATCACTTTGTAGCTATCATTGATTACCTTTTACACTCAACAACTCTTTTCTTCAGATTTAATAATTATAATAAGTGTATGCTACAATGCTCAAGGAAGCAAAGTGCAAAAACTAGGGATTCAACAAAATAATTAAGGGCAAAGTATGGCTACAAACAAAAGACTACATGCTTAAAAGGGCTAACTAGTGATATAATATTTGAAAAGGCTAAAATTTACAAGACAAATCAAAGAAAGCCTATTATCATCTCCTAAACAAAGCAACACTTTTTATTTCGCTTCAATAACATACATGACAAGTTCTAGACTAAGATGCAAAACATGAAATAAGCAAATTCTCATCACACATGACACAAGTATCAATCAAGATGGATCAATTCCACTTCTAAGAGAGACAAGATCATAACAAACTACAAAATAAAATAAGTTATATACAAAGTCACAACCCTGAGCCTACGTATCAAAGAGTCTGCAATTTCATTAGCAATCAAACATTCATAAGAAAGTATTACTCAAAATTAGGCCCAAATAGCAAGTATCACACAACTCAAAATGGTCTTTTCTTTTCTCTTGAAAAGCTAAAAAAATAAAAAATTATTCCTAAAAAATATAAACGATCCTCGGTTCAAAGGGACTATCCTCGAGAAAAGAATCGAAAACAAAAGCCAAGGAACTCATTCTAAAAAAAGAAAGACTCAATAAAACAGTAAAATCTAGGAATTCATTCCTCCACCCCACACTTAAAAAGATGCTATGTCCCCCAAAGCATCAAATAAAATTTAAAGCAAGGGTTAGAAAAATTTCTTGAGGCCTTTAGGCCTAGCTAGTTGCATGGTCTCTTAATTTTCATCAAGGGTCGTACACACCCAACATTTAAGCTCAAATGTGCTCCTTGCTTCAAATCTTTGGGTACTCAGACTTCCCCTAATCTGCAAAAACAACACAAAAAATGACATTAAAAAAATAAAATAAGAAGTTACACTATAAATTGGATTGCCTCCCAATAAGCGCCTAATTTAACATCGCGGCACGACACAAATAAATTCACCACTTTCTTTCCACTTTCAACTTATGAATTTTACCCCTAGCTTTGCATCGATTTCTGCTCCTCTCTTTGGGCGGTGGTATAAAGATACAGGAACCAAGTAATATATGTCGCATCTTGCACTTCTTGGCCCTATGAGGATGTCGTTTTGTCTATGTGGACTAAAAATTTTAGGATGTAGGGGACTTGTTCCTCATCTATACACTTATCCATTAGTTCATATGACTTGAATTTCATGTCGTTGTCTATGCATAATATAGAAAAATGTTTTGAATGAGATTCAAGATGCCTTAACTCCAAAGAAACATTATTTATAACATTCTCACTTTTGTACTCTTTCTCAACATTGATACTAAGGAATAAGGTATAGTTGAATGGTTGGAATTCCTTTTTTGCTCCATTAGTTGGTCATCATCCACAACAATTGGTGATTGGGCTTCAGACGCCTCAATCTTTTTGTTCAAGTGAGCCTCCAAGTCATGAATAGATCTATTTCTTGTGTGAGCTCAACTCTTCCTTCAATCAGTTGGGTTATCATGTATGTTAGACCATCATGGATAGACTCTTGAAACTTTAGAAGTTGAGTTTGTTCTTGTAACCAAGATCGTCTCACTATCTCTGTTTCTTCATAACTTTCTTCTTGTTGGGACTCAACACGCGATGGGCCCAGAAGATAGTGCCACGTAGGCCGAAAAGGAGTAGAAAATAATTTATAAAATAAGTTCTGGGGGTGGGTAATAGGACCTTAGTATAGTATAAGTGTGTCTCTGAGATTTCGGGCATAGGTTGGGGGGTACTTATGCATTTTCCCTTTTTGCCACAGCCCTAACGATGTCTTCAGATTCAATATCACTTGACCCTGCATCTTGGGTCAATACTATAGGGTTTTCAACAGGCAAATTGTCGGTCTTCCTTTTCCTCCGATTTCGAATTGTTTGTGCCTTATTGGCGACCATGGCATCCCCAAGTAATTTTTGTGCAGTTCCCCTTGTTACATACTTCCTATCCTCCCTTTTTGGGGTGGATTCCACTACTTTCCCTTTCCCTTTCCTTTTTCTCTTTCTTTCAGACTCACTTGGGTTCTTCAAAACTTTTAGCCTCTGTAGCAGTACCAGTACCCGCAGGGTCAGCAACACCAACATCAGGAGCATGTGCTGACCTTGCAGGTACCTTTAATAAAAAAGGAAACAATATAGAAGCTAACTAAGATCCAAAGGGTAACCCATAAATACAAACAAACGAAAACAAACCAAATAAAACTTCTAACGTCCTACATCAGCACTAAATCATTTCAGAGCGACTCCAAAAAAAAGGTAATAATTCTCAAAACAATATACTAGTATGTGATCAAAATAAAAAGAATAAGGAGCTTACCTTCTTCCTCTCGTCCTTTTGTCGCTTTATCACTTCCAAAGGCCAGTCCGCAACTAGCTTTTGAAGTTCAACCATGAAATTTTGCCTTCTTGAATCAGGTACTGTCTGTGAGAGTATGGCTCAAAGGATACATACATATACATGAAATGCAACGAGGACCAAACATTGCAGTATATGATAAGTATGAGAACATGAGAATAATAGGTAATTAAACTTCAATCTATGTCCATTGATTACTCTTGCACGAAAGTCTAATTGCAATGACCAGCTGAAGGGATGGAGTAAGTTCATTTATCTTGCTCATTTAAGCAAATATGGAAATGCCTGTCTACCCTCTTAATTAGTTTTTTAAGACAACTTAATTGGATGGAATGGTCCAAAATCAGGGACTATAAACCTTCAACAAGGAGAACTAAAACATACAAAACCCTCTTTCTTCCCTTTGCATCCCCCATTTTTTAATGACCGAGAAATCCATCTAGAACCAATACCCTTTGAAACTCGGAAATGATTCTCAACTTAAATACTAGACTTAGTTTGCTTGGCATTGAGCTCAAACTTGTAACTAGCCCCTCTAACCCTGGGGGGCCTTTCCCTCCCTTTCATTGAGCCAAGCATTGTAAAACAAGAGTCTTCAATCATAAATCATAGGAATCCCCCAATGTTTAGAAGATCAGAATAACAAGGAAGATTGAATGAACTTTGAAGAAATTGACATCTGGCAAATCATATAGAATTGATATATTTGATCTCTATGACCATCAGGTGCAGTACGCTACATGATTAATGTATCAGTCAGTCAATTTATGAATATTCAAGAAATCAACATTTGAGTGATGCTGATGGTCACCGATATTAAAAAGCCTATTCAAAGGGGATCAATTATTCTAGTTGTCTAAGAGCTGAAAATTTACAAAACTCCGATTTGAATTATAATATCCTTACTATTGCACAAGCTATGCACATCCTTGATAACAACTCTCCATAAAACAATAAAATAAAAGACTCCAAAGTTAGAACAAGCAAAATTGGGAGCAACCTGATTGAGTAATTGAATAGCGGTGGCAACATCTTCAGGTTTGTGGTCAATTAGGAAACCCTACAAACAAAACAAAAATTTGTTAATGTCAATCGAGTTCAAGACCACATCTGCTCCAGTGCTTGGATAAATTAGCCGAAAGCAAAAGATGTTAAATAGTAGGTGCAGGTTCATCATGTTGCACTTGCAACTTGTAAGCAATTAGAAAGATAGCAGACAGGAGTTTCATCATCAAGTAATAGAAACCAATCAACTAGTCAATTTTGCTAATCAATGTTAATTAAAGGAGTTCCTCAATCATCTTTTACATTGATGCTGCGTTGTACCATTATCCAACCTGCTCTGAGGCTGTCAAAAAGTACAGGGGCTCTGTAGTAGCAACTATGTATTGAACTTGATAGCCAGCCCATATATCAGTAAGGTTTGTTACATACCTATTGCTGCCTACTTCAATTCAATTTAAGAAGATGGGAAAGAGAAGGTGCTACTACTCACAGCGATCTAGACACACGTTCTTTCGGCAGGTAAGTGACAATGGTGTAATGCAAGAAAGCACCAAAAATATGTCTACTATCAAGACCTCAAATATTTTGCTAAGCGCTTCTCTAGTAGGCTATATGCTACGAATTTTTATACCCTTCGCGGTAACTCAGTTTTGTGTTGAAACAAGAAAGGGAGGCAGGTAAATACATCAAAACTAAGAAAATGAATTACCTTAGCACATGAAAGTCCACTTCCACGAGTATGTTCCTTCATGTTTTCTGATCATATCTTCTCAATTTTCCACAAAGCATCCACATCTCCTGCAGAGAAGCAAAGATGCAGTCAACACAATGTGCCAAAGCCATAGCAGTAAGATTTAGTGTTTGTTTGGAACCTATTATCCATTACAACTGAAGCCACTAAGAAATTCACCCTATTAAATTGAAGTCACTCATGCAACAAAAAAAGAAGATTGAGATATAAAGTTCTATATCTTTTGAAAAGTTTTTTATTTTTTTTGATTGGTTATGTTTTGAAAACTTTTAATTGGGAGAAAAGGAAGAACAAGTACCTATTTTTGAGGCAAATTCCATCCAAGTGTCCAAGGAAGTCTTTCGTAGCTTCACTCCTGCCTTGACAAACCTTTTACCATACTTACATATCAAGTCCCACTTATAAGTTTAGGAGCAAATGCTGCAGTAAGCCAATCCAAAAAGTAAAAAGATATGTTTAGAAAGAATGAAGTGTATAAGGAAAACTTAAGCAACAGGGTTCAGACATTACATAGCAATAATAAAACTGCTGTTACTTTTTCTTTATCATTAAAGAATACGTAGTAACTTATGTACAGGAGGTAGCATCACTACATGTTGTGTAATGAGCGCAAAATTTCAGCAAAATATCTACAAAATTTCAGTAAAAATTAGATTATACCACGACGCCTTCGTAAAGAAGCGGAGATAAAGGTCAAATCTGCTGTTGGATTTCGACATGTTATTGATCTTCTTTCATCAGAGTGAAAGTTGATTGTCGGTCAGAATTGCTTTCTTGGTAAATATATCCTTTTTGATTTATGGAAAGGCTACTTTATGTATTTCAAGTTTTGCTCAACACTTTATACAATGAATGCTGATATGGCACATATATATACAGTAAATTCATTGGTCCACTACCTTCAACCGCTGAGGACTATGTATCTTCCATTCAGAAGTTCTTTTCTTCCATAATTGACACCAAAATACTCTTGAATGCAAACGGTGTTTTTCGACAGAGTGTAAATAAAAGCAACACCTCACTATCCAAAGCATTTGTCTCTATCTGTCCTCAAATTGCTTTAGGTGTCAAAACATCTGGTTTGGCTGATAGACCGTGTGTAGAAGTGGAGGTTCGAGTAGATGAAAAAAGGTTTACTACCAATCCTACTCTATTCTTGGTACTGAATCAACGTGATGCTATTGTGTTACTTTACTATATGCTTACCATTTCCATTTGCCTGGCTGTTTCTAGACAATTGATTTTGATTTACATCTTTTACGCATATCTTTCTTTTTCTCCTGTTGGAATTCTGCATGTGATGTTATGTGTGTCTCAATTGTGTTTTCTTTGCCTCTTCAGTACACTTGATTAGCTAGAAAATCTTCCGCCTCTTGCCGTACAACACTCCTATAGCTTAAATTTATTGCTCTGTATCTCAATTTATAAGATTAAAATTAACAATGTGAATAATCCGTGTCACTAATTTTAGCTGATTTGCAGATCCTCGAAGTGGAACTCAGGAGCTAAGCATGAAGCTGGCTATGATGCATTCATGACTGGGTGCATTTTTGTACAGGCGTGCAATCATCTAGGCATTGATTTCACCCTCCATGTGCTTGCTAGAGATTTAGCCAAGGAGACAAAGATTCAAAATTATATCAATCGCCTTTACCTTAGCTGGGTTAGTGGAGACGTCATTGATCTAAGTACTGGGAAATGTACAACAGACTCAGCTTCTAGTAATCTCAAAAGTCGGTACCAGGATATTTAATTTCCTAGCATCATTCTGTTATGGGGATTTCCATCTAAACTAAAAGCGAGTGAGATAAGAGCTTGTATAGCAAAAGCCTTTGGCCCAAATTATATTTCCGCTGTGTACCATTTAGATGAAAGCGCTGTCTTTATTCAGTTTACCAAGCCAGAACTGGTTTCCAAGTTTCTGGAAATGAAGGAAACTCTAAGTAGGATCAGTGATCCAATTTCAGTGTTGCATCCTCTTCCAAATATTCTGAACGGGGAATACACTCATCACGCAGTTACCTACGATGTATATCAACAAATATGTAGTCCATCCACCTCAAAGAAATTATTCGCAGATCAGGCTGAAGCTGTTGGTATCAAAAACAAAACAGTGTCGTCCAGGGCAGAAGGGGAAAAGAAGGGAAACCAGGTATTTGACAAAGAAAACGAAGTAAGGATGTTTGATGAGAAAGTAGATGATCAGATGAGTCCATCACATGGCTACTCTGAAACAGATAGGTCAACGGAGTCTTTTTATCTAGATGAAGTTCTGGCAAGCAAATAGGAGTAGTTATTCCTAATTTATGTAGTCAAATTTCATGTATATATAGATCATTTTTGGCGAGAATAGAGATTTGTTTCTCTGATACCTACAGCTTTCATTCTGCTGTATTTTTGCTGATATTCGTAACATGTATAGTGAGGTTGTGTAACTTAGATTATCAAAGAGCTAAAGATCAATTTATCATTGTAATGCTTCTTCATGAGCATACATCAATCTATTTGCCACTTCATTTATCTTGAACCTTTACAGTTGTGGTAACAATGTGTATGCCACAGCACAACAACAACAATGTGTAGGATGCATGCAGACCTTACCTCCTATTTGTGGGGTAGAGAGGTTTCCGATAGACCCTCGGCTCAAAAGAAATGTATGTCACAGTATGACATTAATTTTGTATATACAATGACATACCCAATATAGTCCCACAAGTGAGGTCTGGGGAGGGTAGAGTGTACACAGACTTTACCTCTACGTTGTTAGGTAGAGAGGCTGTTTCGGAAAGACCCTCGGCTCAGAATATTTTTGCATATAAGTAAAAAAAAAGATAATATAAGAATTTTTTAATGCTATCATGCAAACATATTAGAATCATATGTTGTTCCTTAAAATGTGAAGAATAACCAACATCCAGTACTGGAGTACCACATATTAGAATCCTCTACCTTGATAGATGCATTATCAAAAATTCTCCTTTTTTTTACTCCAATTAACCCCGATCTTGGTACTGGAATTTAGTTTTCAAACACACAATCTTGTAGTTGAGAAGAGAAAAGCTCTCTTTCACACTATTGAATAATGATCAGACCTTGGATGCTTATGTTGTGTAGCAGAGGGTGACAACAAGTCATTATCTTTAACACTAGAAATAGATAAGTATGACATCAAATTTTAGCTTTGAAGGTTCATTATCAACAACACTAATTCCATGTATATTACTTCTGTGTTCTGTCCAATGCCATAAGCTGTAATAATTATACATGATCTTCATGCCTCTCACTACTCTCTAGCTACTATTGTTACTAAGAGTTGTTCATTTCTTTACTTTATTACATCCCACATGTACATCACCAACTTTTTTCTTTGTGGATATGTGTTGAGAGTGAAAATATTTCAGATTGTTCACATGATCAAACTACTTTGTGAAATCCTACTACAACACTATCTAGAAGTCAGTATTGTAACATGGCTACAATTTACACTACACAATAATGTTAAATAGTCTACCATTGGTAAAGAATGTGCCAGAATGCCTCTTTTTGCCTTGGCCTTCTCCACTTCTATTACGTTTAGGAAGTTTATACTCATTTAAGTTCTAAACAACCCACTGACTCTATGTATTTGATAATCTCAGGGCTAATAAGACAATACTTTCCAGTTATATCTAATATTTATGGTAATCATCACGCCCATGTTAAATTTCAAGTAAGAATATCTAAAAGGAAAATATATGTTTAAATGGTGCCCACCCGCTTATGATCATAACTTCACGAGGAAAGTAGTTTGCTTTTTTTTACATTCATGTTTTTTTTTTATTGGTTAAATTGATTAACAAATATATTCTTCTTTGTGGCACACAAAGTCATTAAACTAATTTTTTCCATACTTTTATTTATAACAACTAAATAAAATCTAAACGTCAAATGTCAGTATACATGTATAACAAATACTCACTATAATGGCCATAAAATTTGCAGACAAACGTTGTCACTGTAACGAGGAGGTTTGACTATACTCTTACAAATCAATTTTGATCTTAACCAAATCATGAATATGCAATCTTTTGAAACAAAACTTATGAGGGAAAAGGAAGTAGTTGGTAATGGTGGCTTTCTAAAATTAATTTTCCAACACTTGAAAACACTACACACAACATAACGTTTGGTACGATTATATAGTCTTGTCTTATCCTCTGTTTCAATTATTAATTAGTTCCAAGCTTATTTATTTCACATTTTATACTAAAATAGTGAAATAATTATTATTCCATATAAAATAAGGAATAACTAATCCTATGAGATATTCTAACCCGTTTGGTGTTATGTTTACTAGGGAATTTTTATTACAAACTACCAAGGGTTAACTAAACTAGTAATGCTTATATTTTCAAACCTGTTTATCGTAAATTAATTTTTAATTTTCTAATAACGTAGCACTACGGAGAACAAAATATTAAAGAGTCATGATACTGTAAACAGCTTGGGTCGACACCGAGGCCTAACTTGGACGATATGTGTCAATGATATATCGAATGATATATAAAATGGTAAATTTGGTCATTTCCGCTCTGGACCTCGTTTGAACTTGAAAATGTGGATGATTGCCTTCGGTATCAACTCACACTAGTGCCGGCAAAATGAGCCCATATTTTGATAACCCGCCCATATTTTAATGGGTTGGGTGAGTGACTTTTGAAATGGGTAAAATATGGGTAGTTACCCATATTCAACCCATAAAAATATGGGTAAAATATGGTTTAGCCAAATGGGTTAAGCTTCTAACTTTTATTCACTCAAAATTCATGATATCACCAAAAATATTGTAACTTCTCTTCCTTTTTATGTTTTTCTAGGGGTGTACATGGCCGGGTTGATTCGGGATTTTCAAATATCAAACCAAACCATTTGTGTCGGGTTTTTGAATTTATAAACCAAACCAAACCAATAAAACTCAGGTTTCTCTACCTGGGGTTTTTTCGGATTTTTTCGGGTTTTTCGGATTTTCGGGTTTTTCCGGTAAAGTATTCATACAAACATATAATTTACTTGTACTTCAAATATTTATTTAGTCTTACCAAAATACAACTATCTAAGGTGTTTCTTAAGAAAATAACACAAAATATTATATGATTAATGACACTAAAATATCCAACAAAAAACATAATAATGAAATCGCGCAAAATAAATATTACAAATTATTAAGTCATAATGAAAATGATCATAATTTAAGAGTACTAAATCATGCTAAAATAAGTTTAATAAGTATTAGTTACATGACTAAATATTAAAGGGAATTAAAATTAGATTATGTATTTTAATTTCCTAAACCTATGTAAAACTAAAGAACAAATATTTAATATTATTGTCATTCTTAGTGTTGAATTGATTTTCTTTTTGCATTATTAGTAATTTGATTTTGATTTAGGCTTTATTATAATTACCAACATCTATGGACTATAATCTTTATTAGACCATTAAGAATTCTAACTTTCAAACAAGAAATAACATATTAAAAGATAAAACTATGAAAAAGTATAAGAAATATTTAAAAATTATATCAAAGTAAATATTTTTACGTATAAAATAAAATTTTAAAATTATATATATAATGTCGGGTTGGTTTGGTCTCGAGTTGGTTTTTTTTTAGTCGAAGCCAAACCAACCCAAATATAGTCGGGTTTTTTTTTTCCAATACCAAACCAAGTCAAACCAAACCACTAGTCGGATTTTTTTTGGTTTGACTCGGTCCACGGTTTGGTTCGATTTTTGGTTCGATTTTGTACACCCCTATGTTCTTCTATAAAACTAATTATTTTTCTCTATAATTGAAAAGGTAAAGTCTTTGACCCTCCAAAATATATATTTTAAATGTATATTTCTTTTGTTAATTATAATTATATTTTTTATTTGTTTAATTTTATATTGGATAATAAATAATAGTGTAAAATAAGCAAATCATGTATTAGTATTGACATGGCTTAAAGTGCATTAAGCATGTTTTAGTCCTAAAATGCAAATATTCATTTATTTTGAAATTAAAAATATGTTCCCCTTGTTATTACATAAATTTATTTTATATTGAAAATCTTAGGATTTTTTTTTTACTTTTATGATACAATAAAACTAAATGAAGCATTTTCAATATTTTTCATCTAAAAAAAGACTAAAATATTTTCTCCATGTTGAATTCTTAAGTAGAGTACTATTTACTCATGAAAATATGGGTAAACTAGTATTTTACCCAACCCATTTGTCACCCAATCCATTTTTACCCATATCAAATATGAGCGGGTTGAATTATTACCCATTTTATGTTGACCCATTTTCAACCCGCCCAAATTTGACCCAACCCGCCCATTTGCCACCACTAACTCACACCATTAATAAGGGAGTCCGGAGCAAAATGAGAATTTTTTCCCTTCAAAAAACATAAACAGTATATCAATTTTTTTTAAATCAGAACGGCAAAATCGCTACTGAGGGAGCGATATCTTTGTAACTCTGTTGACGGCGTTAAACTCTTCAGTTTTGTCAAAAAAATAATTTGAAAATCGCTGCCTCAGTAGCGATTTCAGGTTTTTCAAAAAAAAATTCTCAAAAGCCTTGCAAGAGCACCGATTTTAATTTTTTTTTTAAAAAAAATGTATATGATAATCATGATGCAGAGACAGTGATTTTATAAAATAAAAAAAAAACTTAAAAACGCGGTTGATCAATAGCGATTTCAAGTTTTTTTTTTAAAAAAATTGACAAAATCGCTGCAAGAGCAGCGATTTTAAATCTTTTTAAAAAAATGTATATGATAATCATGTTGCTGAGACAATGATTTTATATATAAAAAAGGATTTTACAAATTATTTTTTAAAAAAAAAAAAAAAAACCCTGAAATCGCTACTGGAGCGGCGATTTTAATAGAAGATTTTAACGCCGTGAATAGAGTTACAAGATATCGCTCCTTCAGTAACTATTTTGTCATTTTGGTTAAAAAAAAATTGATATACCATTTATGTTTTTTGGAGGAATAAAGTTGCCCTTTTGGCTCCAGATTCATTAATAAGGCCTTAACGGAAGCCCACAAAATATTTCGGCCAAAAACCCATCAGAATCACGTATCACCCAAAATTCATGGACTATAACACACATTAAATGGTAAATTTGGTCATTCTCGCTCTAGGCCTCATTTGAACTTCAAAATGCAGACGTTTTCCCCTTAGAACCAACTCATGCCATTAATAAGGTCTTAACATATACCCACAAAATATTTCAGCCAATAATCAATCAAAAATACATGGACTATAGCACACGTAAAACGGTGAGTTTGGCCATTCCTGCTCTAGGCCACGTTTGAACTTGAAAATGCGGATATTTGCCGCTCGAGACCAACTCACGCCATTAATAAAGTCTTAACAGGCGCCCATAAAATATTTCGGCAAAAACCCCGTCCGAATCATATATCACCAAAAATCCTAGGACTATAGCACAAGTAAAACGATAAATTTGGTCATTCCTGCTCTAGGCCTCGTTTGAACTTGAAAATGCTGACGGTTGCCCCTCGGGACCAACTCACACCATTAAAGAGGTTTTAACAAACGCCCACACCTCTATATCGCTGGCAGGATCCTGGGGTACTCCGGCATAATTCGGTGATCAAAATAGGAAATAGCAGAGACGTCAGTGTCTGTTTGGCTCTCATAGCCATCTCCTGTGAAACCAACAGTCCCAGGTCGATCTGTCTCCTGACCATGATAGAACCAAGGCAAGCCGCCTTAGGATGATGCATAATGGACTCGTTCTTGGATGGCATTATAGTGTTGCTGATGAAACCAAACCAGTACCGGGAGGCGATGTTCATATCCCTCTTCTCAATAGGAGCTCTCTCATCCATCCACCTCGAGGTGATGTCAGAGATCATCGGAGCTAACCAACCCTTCAAATCATCCAAGGATGGAACAATAGGCAAACCCTGGTAGGGTAGTACCGAGTGCAGCGATCGACCCAATACATCATTAGTATGCTCGCTGTGACACTCTACCTCCTTGCCTCTAACCATAACCGACTTTACCGATCGGAACTCACTAGCCTTTTTCTTATTTTTTGGGACCAAATCCCAATAGGCTAAGTAGAATTCCCGGACCCAGGAAGGAATGTAAGGGCCCCGTGGTCTAGTGAATTGCTCGAACTTATGATACTTCAGCGTGTCAAGCACCTCAGCATTCTTACCTTCCAAACCCTCCACAGATAGTAATTTTTCTTCGAGAATGGTTCGTAAACCATCGCCTTTCAATCTGTTCAGCAATCTGGGTGGAGGTAGAGCTACGAGGAGTGCAGAGGCCACTGAAGGTGGTACCGGGGCTGGCACTGATTCAGTAGTCAGAGGAGTTGCAGTTGATGTAACTCTGGTAGGTGTTGATTGAGGTCTATCTTTGAGCCTATTATGTCGGTGAATCAAGGGTTGTTCATCCTCCGCCTCAGAAAAATCTGGCTCAATAACTGACCCTTTTCTAGCGATATGCTTCTTTCGTTTGCCTTTATCTCCCGGTGGGAGATCTTGCTTTCTTTTCTGTGAAGGACGTGATCCTCCTTCATTGATCGTAATTCCCTTTGCCTTTTTCTGAGGTGGCTCGTTTAAGTTTGTGCGTACCATATCTTCATTGTCGATTAAATTCAATTTTGAAAAGCTAGGCGGCAAAGTGTTCCAATTTCGAGCATAAGCCCCAAACTAAAATGCTAGAGTAACGCTAAATTGAATAAGATACTACCTTAGTGCGAATTTAGGAGATTTGTGAGCGAGGGAAAGTGAAGAAGTTGAAGTTTTGAATCTTTTGGCCATTATAAACCATCTAGTTTGCGCTCGTTCGATGACGTTAGTAGCATTCGCCAATTCACTCGGCGAATCGCCGAGTGGTCACTTGCCCCACCTTTTTCTAAAGTTCTTTCAATTTCTTGGGGGTCAAAGCGGTGATCTGCATCAAAATTGCTGACCTGGTCGGTGACACGCCGAACTGCTTTGTAAGTTCGCCGTTACAAGCTCTAACTTAACCTTGAGTTGAGCCAAACGGCGGGTCAAGTCGGGCTCGCCGACTGACCATTTCCTCACCAATTTATATTTTTCACTACCTTCCTCATTCAATCCCGCACCACTAACACACCATTATTTATGAAAGCAAAATAAAGCATTTAAAACCTTGGGTTGCCTCCCAAGAAGCGCCTTATTTAACGTCATGGCTCGACGCGAGTCCTTACTCACTCCCCATTGGTTGGGTTGGCCCTAGTGTTACTAGGTAACCCTAATGGTTTGTTAGAGTGAAGAGGAGGCACCGCATAGTTCAGGAGTGTCCTGATCAGTTGGATTGATCTAGAGTGAGAGCCAACCATTTGATTCAACACTTCAATACTCTCCTTCATCTCTTCCAACATTCGATCTTGTTAGGTGATCTTTTGGAGAATGATTTGGAGTGTGTCCTCGACTCGATTGTTCTCCCGATCTCTAGACTGCTTCCTCTCGTGAGGAGGTATGTACGTCCATTGACTCTTGCATTGCTTTTCCACCTCTGTTATTTTGGTGGACAACTCATTCAGCTGAGTTACCAGTGCGATTAACTCGAAGTCCCTCTGGACTTCTTGGCTCATCTCAGCCGAGTTGTCACCATTTCCCCCAGCCATTCTTAGGGCACCTACCTACATCAACAAATTAAGAGGAAAACAAAACTAAAAATAAAGTTAGTAAACTACAACTAAGAAGAACAAAAAAATTCTACTAGTCTAAAAATTCTCAAATAACACAATTTCCCGACAGCGCGCCATTTTGGTGCTTATCATGACCAACGACACTAGCCTACGGTACGAGTGTCTATGATCGTCATTAATATAGTAACCCAACCAAGGGTTGGGGTCGTGTGCCAAGGGAGTGGTTTTGAGAATTAATAGAAAAATAAAATTTAGTTGTAATTAGTCATAGCTAAAGACATTTATGAATAAAAACATTAGAAATATAAAAAGTGACACAAATGTGTCAAATATCAAATGGGGCTTATCATAAGTGAAATAAAAACAAAAACATTTAAAGGGGAGAGCAAGTATGGGGAGAAGTTCTTGGGGTGTGACCGCAATATAAATTGATATAAATCGTTGAGTACATGCTTTCGATAGGAAATTTGCAAGCTAATAGTGACTAGGCTAAGCTTTAGATGGAAATAAGTTCCCTCTCGGGCAACTTACCCCGTTTCAAATAGGTTCCTCTCGAACACCCATTTGCCGTATGAAGGCCAGCCTACGCCTTACCCTCACTCAATCTCTCGAGTTGAGTGTTAGGATATAGGACTAGGGCTCACCCTCTCAGGCTGAACCTCATTTCCACCCACTCCTTAGGCCATCAGTCTAGCGGTCTTGGTTTCGCGACCTTTCTCTCTCGCAAGCCAAAAACACATGGGTGGTTTTGTATTTGCAACTACAAACCCATTAACTTAAACCACAACCACTAGGTGAAATCACCATTAAAATACATCTAACCTATCAGCAAACAAGATCCAACAATAATATCAACACATATTTTCTAAATCACACCCCAAGAATGGGGTTTTTAGCTAGACATGAACAAGAGATAGAAATTTATACCAAAATGAGTTTGCATTCAAATGGGTATAAAGATTTAAGTCTTGTTACAGGCCAAGAATGAAGAATCCAAGAGACCCAACTCCGAATCTAGAAGATGAAATCCTCTTCTTCTTCAAGTCTCCTAAACTCTCTCAAACTTAGAGCAAAAATATCAAAAAGTACTATTGTATATTAAAATATTAATAATTGTTCGATTCATTAAAATAAATTCTAACTAGTATTTATAGTTATTACAGATTTGTGTTGCAGCGGATCATTCGGTGTCATTAGTCGGAATCGCCGATCAACTCGGCGATTCGCCCTTTGCTGTAGTTCGTCGCCGTCTTGCACCAACCTTCAGCATCGTCGTGCTCTGTGTCATTGGGCTACATAGTACTGCTTCGCGGAAATATTCGGCGATACGCCGACTGCTCCCTTTCTCCGCCGACTTGATCCTTTCCTTCAGGGCTCAGCACACTGGAACAAAAGGCGAAGTAAAACCCTTCGGCGACTCGCCAAATGGACTCGACGATCCTCAGGCCTTCGTTTCTTCGTTCTTTTTAGCCTTTTCGTTTCTTTTTGCGACGTAGTGTCCATGCTTTCCTTCAAACTTCAAATACCTGAAACTTAAGGGTTTTCATCAGATATTGAGGTAAAATAAGCATTTGAGGACACAATTTCTATTAAATTATAGCCCCAGATGAGTCCAATTTGTGGACTCATTAGTATATTAGGATTATAAAACTGAACCTAATAAGATTAGACCCCTAAAACATTACTAAAAATGAATTAAATCTGATTGGGTAAGGGAAAGACCAAAATACCCCTCTAAAATCCGGTTTTGACTTTCCTTATCTAGACAACCCAACTTCTAATTGACATATCTCCCTCATACAAACTTGAAACTGAGCAAACTCGGTGGCGTTGGAAAGCTAATTCAAAGATCTTTCCTACGGTATCTGGTAGCACACCTAACTCATCCTGATCTAGGAGTTATGGTCGTTTGAAGTCGACCCAAAACTCATACTTAGCTTAACTTGTAAAATTTCAGATTTTGGTATTTCCAATTTAGTTCTTTTTGGAACTCAAGGTGCTACATCTAGTTACCTGACCTTAATTTTAAGGAAATTTTTAATTCTTGGTTAAATCTCATTCACTACGAAGAACGTTCGAGTCTTAGTTCGAAAACATTTCTGGGGTGTTACAGTTACGAACGATTAAATATACTTTAACTCTAAATTTGGAATAACGATTAAATATACTTACCATTATTTTAGTTTATGTTAAGTAAAACATTTTGTCTACAAAAATAATCACTGATGTTTAGCAGATCATTGGTTGTAAATGTATATTTATCGATCAAAAATGTAATGTTAATCATTTCACTATATTTTCTAAGATCATTTAAAAAAATTAAAATCAGTAAAATGATTCTTAAGCAAATTATTATTCATGATGTATTCGCCATGCATGGATGAACAATAAAATATTTTTGTTCTAATTTTTCAGTGGATCGGACGGATGAATTAAAAATGTTTAAATGGATAGGTCAATTTAGTTGAAAAAATTGTGTAACGTAAGCGCTTCATATATAATACAATAAGGGTAAATATGACTATTTTTTAGAGTACGTGGACATATATAATACAATAAGAGCAAATGTGACTATTTTTTAGTGTACGAGGACAAATATTATCCTAAAATTGAATGACATGAGAACTACGTTGAAAAAGTATAATGAAAGAAAAATATAATTGATTTGTTAAAGTACAAGATAAAATATGACTTTTTCTCATTTCTCATATGTTACTCAATTATTAGCAGTTATTATCTCAAAAAAGTCGTTTTGTTTGTTGATTTTTTGTTTTACAAAATAATAATTTTCTGAAATGATAACTATAAGCAAGTGAGATTCGAACACAAAAACATTTTTAAGGCATGTCTTGGCTCTTTCAAGACGCTTGAAAGTTGAAACAGATGGGCTACAACATGTTGTTGTGTCAAAGGTGTCCAAAATACGTTATTTAACCACTTCATTTATTATTTTACTTATATATACGGTATAATTTTTCGACAAAGAGTGTCCAATTGGACATCTTGACAAGAGTGTAGCTCCGCCCCGACTATTAATTGAGTGATCAAGTGAGAAACTAATCAAAAAAATTTAATATATGACTTGTTAAGATGTTCTAAAAAGAAAAGCATGCTTGGCAACAGGGCCGACTCAACAAGATTGGGGGCCTAAAGCCAAACCTTAAAGAGGGGCCCTATATATATATATATATATTTAAAATCTATTTTTCTTGCCTTTTTAGATGTGAAGTCATTAATTATTGTTTTCTAATCAATTTGTTTTAGTAATTCCTTTTCAATTGATAATATAACTAATGCATTCAATCTCACATTGTTGATTTTAGATAAGATTTTATCAATTTTAGTTTCGAAAAACTTCTTCTGGCCGAGGCAATAGTTATAGGAATTGTTAACATTATTCTATAAGCAATATATGTGTTAGGAAAAGACTCAAGTCTTTTTATTTGATTGAGTATTTCCATTAAATCATTATCTTCTACTTGTATTATTTCTCTTAATAATAACTAAAACGAAAATATATATACTCACTAACTAAGAATATCAACAATAACAAAAGTTCAAGAAAAATTATAAAATAAAGTTAGAATAATAAAACTGACTCACGAATTTAATAAGTTGACATAATAATGTCGAAATAGTATTGTGTTCCTTCAATATAATGAATGCTTGTTGCACTTCTTAAGATTTTGAAGAAGACACTCAAAAGCAATTTTTGTTCTTTTTTAAGTTGTAAGCAACAATAAATCATTTTTTTTATGAGAGAGTTCAATATTGAGAATAAAAATAATAAAATAGAGAATAAAGAGATGAGTATAAGGTAAATAATAATATAAGGTCAAATTTTTAGGAGATAAATAAGGAAACACAATTTCCCACTTTAAGGAAATTATTTTCAAAAAATGTTTCATTCCCTTAGAAAAGTGGGGAAAACTAACGGCCATTTTTTTTTATACTTCTTACATGTTTTTTTTAAAAAAAAAAATCAAATTACATATAATTTTAAGTAATATGTATAAGTATTTTAAAAAAAATTGGGGACCCCCAAAAATATGGGGCCCCAAGCAATGGCTTTAGTGACCTAGTGGTTAAGATGCCCTGTTTGGCAAAACAAGTGCAAATAGTTTTTTTAAGTAGGTATTTGGAGTTATGAATGATATATATTATATGTAATATTTTAGAAAGGTTAAGATATTTTGATTATTTAATCTTTGAAAAGGATTTTTCATATAAAGTTTCCAAAAAGAATGAGTAAAATGAAAGATATTAAGGCAGCTGCGAGTCACAACCACCACGACTAGCATATGATATCCATAAAAAAGGAAAAAAGTCGTAAACTTGAAGATATTACTCTAATAATAGATATTGAGGTTCTGTTTTATGGAAGACTCCATGGATCACTTCTAACGACATGTCCCAAAAAAATTTATATATACTTACTATGTACAAAAATATTAGACTATCAATGTACGTATTTTAACATATTTTTATGGATAATTTATTTTATTCTGTAGGCTCGCATAGAGTGTTTTGTGAGATAAAAATGTGTCATCAAAATTTAAAGACAAGTCCTACGGAGTGATGATACGAGCAACTATGTTATATGTGGTGAAGTGTTGGACAGTCAAAAACTCTCACATTCATAAGATTAAAATGACGGACAAGGTGGGAGTAGCTTAGATGAAGGACAAGATGCAAGTAAGTAAGATTGCGATGGTTCAAACATGTGATGAGGAGATGCACAGATGTCCTAGTGCGATGTGTTAGAGTTTGACTATATATGGATGGTTTCAAGAGTGGTAGAGGTAGACCAAAGAAGTATTAGGAAAATGTAATTAGACATGACATGACACATTTTTAGCTTATACGGGATATGACCTTAGATAAGAGATTGTGGAGGACACACATTAGGGTAGAAGGTTAATTATTAGCTAAGAGTGTGTTGTCATGTTGTTCGTTTATGCTAGTTGTCATTGTATTTCTCATGTAGTCTTTTGTCCTTCGATTTCTTTCATTATCCGATGTTCTTATACTACAAATATCGTATTATTTTGGCGCATTATTATTTTGTTACTATGTTGTTTTTGTACTTTCGTATTTATTTTTTTTTGGAATTTTTTTCATTGAGTTGATGGTCTATCGTAAATTACATTTCTACCTCTGAGTTAGATGTAAGATATACGTACATTCTATCCTCTCTAAATTTTACTTTGTACAAAATTATACTAAATATGTTATTGTATTAATCTATCTTCTTTATGGATAATTATATTTTAGTTGACATGATACTTTTGCTTCAAATTGAAATTTCAGGTATTGTTTGTGTGCACATGTAGTGGTATTGGGGAAGGCCTTTCTAGAAAGCTAAAGAGTCTATATTTGAAGTAGGAAAGAGTTTCTTGTTAGGATTGAAAAAATGGGGACATGCAAAGACCAAATCAATTGGCCAGAGAAAAGAGGAATCTTCAAGATGAAGACCCGGAAATTATAATGTGAAAAATACTCAGAGATGATAGTCATATGGTTAGTTGGGATATTTAACCACTATGCCCAAATCAAAAGGTAGATAAGGATATTGAGGAGTACCCAGGAAACATGTAATTGTGTTTCCCCAAAAATAAATATTCAACAATTTTCAATATCCTCATTCAAAATAAAGCCCACTTGTCTAAAATGTGGCCTTTCAATATTTTGATGTGAGAATATTGTATTTGTATTAAAATTTTACCCTAAAAATGAATATAAGTGATACGACTTGTGTTTTTTTTGGTAACATACAAAATATTATTGAAACTAGATAGTATCAGTACAATAGGTTCTTATAGAGTATACAAATATTTAAATCGAGCTGAATAGTTACAAGTAGTAATAGTAACATTTCTAACCAAAAAAATGAGTAACTCTGAGGGGTTATTTGGTGTGAGGGATAAAAATAAATAGTCATGTGCTAAAATTTTGGTATCTTGTTTGGTTGTCAATTTGCCATGTTTAGGATAACTTACCCACTATTTATACCACTGTGATGTGATAAGTTATCACATATACATGATGGGATAACTTATCCCAAAATAGCTAATCACAAGATAATTAATCTTGAGATAACTTATTCCTAACCAAACGACCCTTAGGATTATGCTAATTTCTTGCCTAAAGCATAGGAAAGAGATAACCAGAGTGGCGCATCAATTGCTAAGCAGTCAACAAGTAACTGTCTTTATCTACCTTACCTATTCTAGAACCATATATATTATATATTAGAAGTACTGGCTATTGGTGCTTGGAGTAAATTAACAGAAAGCGCTAGCGGTTAAATTCGTAAAAGAGTTCACTATAAGAATTATCTTAATTAAATCTCATATCGAAATGAAAGAAAAAAAAACAGGAAAATCATATATAAGTGAGTTCAAAATTTAAATGTTCGAGCCGTTTTTTGAGTTAACTAGCTCTCAAAGAGAAACTTAAGCTTAGCCTAGAGGGTCAGTGTAAAGTGGGGCCTCTAGGTTGTGATAGATGATATCAAAGCTAGTACCTCCCCTAGTATTATGGTAGGTTAATCTCATCTACGATTTCGAGTTCTTAAGGGACCGTGAGTATGACTACCCATGAATTGCCACAACAATGAAAACTTATTTCTCCCAAACACAAATGCAAGCACACGTGGTTTCGCCTATTCAAATAACACACTTTAATTTTTTGGAATTAGGTTTGACAAGAATCTTATGTATAATTCTTGTAAATATAATTAAGCAAGATGATATGACATATAATTAAGCAATTGTCTGCCTCAATTAAGATAAATGGGAAGGAACCGCTCCTGATATGACGAAATGTGCCTCGGCAGCCGCTTATGTCAAATTGTCACACGAACGGGTACTATAGACGGGCTTCACCCTAGGAAGAATTCTTATAACTAGAAATGTTCATAATGACCCTCGAGGGTTTAACAATCAATATTGAGTTATACGCCCACCTACCACAATCATCTTTATGTCGGAGAAGAGTTAGAGCATATGCACATGCTATAAGATAGTTTTTTTACTGATAAATGTGTGTAAGCCAATCTGTGTTTAAACAGTACTACTGATTACCAGAAACTTTACAGAAACATGAAGTTACCAAAGTTTCGATGAACCAGTGAAGAACAAAAATTAATTAACAAAACTAAAATATGTAAAAACGTACCAGAATCTAAAGAACATAATGGAAAGAAGATCAATCTCACTGAATGTACAGTGTCCCCTTAAGAAAATTATTCCCCTCTAGTATCCGAGGTTCGATTTGGAATATGTCCTCCCAGGATAGAATGATCTCAATCACCAGTATTGATACCCAAAACTCTGGTGTCAGCGAGCCACTCAACGGCAGTAAAGTACACGATTAAGTTTTGTGCAGAAGAATTGAAGAACAATTCAAAAATTTCATAAGTAAAAATCTGAGGAATCAAAGGTATTTATAGATAAGAGGAACTGGTTCCGAAAGGTTGCAACCTTTCAGAAACCACACGACCATTTATGAAAGTTTGCAACCTTTCAAACGGTCCTGGATGTTCCTGAAAGTTGCAACCTCTCAGAACAGTCATCTCCGACGGTGGGAAATTCAAATAAAACGGGAAAGTGTTTTAAATAAAATGAGTCGCGCGGATCCGAGTCGGGTCGGAACGTTTCGGTTAATTAACTAAATAATTGAAACGTTTAGGCATTCAATTTAATTTAATTAATTAAATAAATAATCAAATAATTAAAACAAACTTTGTCCAAAAATAATCTCTCGATCGATCATTTTCGAAGCCGAAGCCGAGCGAGCGACGACGACGCGAGGGGGGTCTCTCTTTCCAACCCTTTTAACAACTAGTAGAAGTATTTCTCTATTTAAACACTTCAATTTTTCTTTCCACCACCAATGAGGGAGAAATTTCTTTTCTTAAAGCATAAGGGAATCTTTTTCAATTCCTCTTTTCATCTTCCATCCATTTCCATTAACTCTTGCTATTCCCAACAATTCCCCCACATTAATGGGGAATTGTCATAACACAAAGGAATGCACGGATGAGTGTGTACTTTACAAGTAAGGATCAATTGCATCTGGATAAGTAGGTTTCCCCTTAAACTTTCCGTAGTGAACATATGTCGGATATACTCGGTCAATCGGTAGATGCGATGTCTTTCAACCGTCGAGCTTTGGTGTATACCTAGACAACCATATGTCACACAATTAACCCTTTACCGTTTATGATTCTTACAGTTGTGTTCGTTTCAACCCTGAACACCTCCTGCTTTCATGAATGTATAGAGAATAGGCTTTTGACAAAAAAATTCTCTTTGAAGCGGCTTACACTTCACACTCACATAGGTGATTTCTAATCGTGTCATCTCGTAGATACACTATTTGGTCAAATCTGTCAAACTTAGCAAATCATTAAAAACTTTAAGCTTTATTAACTCATTAACAAGCCTTAATGGTTTAACCTCGTTCTTGAACATTGTATTCATCATGAGAATGGATTGAGTTGATTGACAATGTCGAACCGTCAGTCACAACTTTGTTTTTCTCCTTGAATCTAGCTCTTGGGATCTCCAGTCTGTTAGATAGAGTTACCGCCATGATGACTTGTCCTAAGCCGTAAATCCATTCCCTTAGATGATTTTTCAACTGCCTCTCTTACTAGGCCTTTCATTAGTGGATCTGACACATTATCGCTTGACTTCATATAGTCAATTGTGATAATTTCACTAGAGAGCAGTTGTCTTACGGTACTATGTCTCTGTCGTATATGACAAGACTTCCCGTTGTACATGACGCTCCCTACCCTACCTATTGCTGCTTGATTATCACATTGTATGCAAATAGGTCCCACGGGTTTGGGCCAGAATGAAATATCCTCTAAGAATTTTCGAAGCCATTCAGCTTCTTCATCGGCCTTACCTAAGGTAATAAATTGAGATTCCATTGTGGAGCGAGCGATACATGTCTGTTTGGATGATTTCCAAGAGAGTGCTCCTCCACCAAGTGTAAAAACATAACCACTTGTTGATTTTACTTCATTTGACCCGGTGATCCAATTTGCATCACTATATCCTTCAATCACGACAGGATATTTATTATAATGCAAAGCATAGTGTTGTGTATGTTTCAGATACCCCAATACACGTTTCATTGCCATCCAGTGAGTTTGATTAGGATTACTAATAAACCGTCTCAGTTTGCTAATAGCACAAGCTATATCTGGTCGCGTACAATTCATAATATACATCAAACTTCCCAACACTATGGTATATTCCAATTGAGAGTCACTTTCACCTTCATTCTTTTGAAATGTAAAGCTTAGATCAATTGGAGTTTTGATATTGTTAAAATTCAAGTATTTGAACTTATCCAATACTCTTTCAATATAATGAGATTGAGATAATGCTAGTCCCTGAGGAGTTTTGAGAATCCTGATCCCCAAGATCAAATCAACAACTCCTAAGTCCTTCATATCGAACTTGCTGAACAACATGCGCTTAGTAGCATTTATATCGTCAATATCTTTACTCATTATTAACATGTCATCAACATACAGACAAACAATGACTTCATGATTCAGAATGTTATTAATGTAAACATATTTTTCACATTCATTAATCTTGAATCCATTTGCCAACATCGTTTGGTCAAATTTAGCATGTCATTGTTTGGGTGCTTGCTTAAGCCCATAAAGTGACTTCACAAGCTTGCACATTTTCTCTTCTTTACTAGGAACTACAAACCCTTCAGGTTGTTTCATGTAAATTTCTTCCTCCAATTCTCCATTTAAAAAGGTTGTTTTGACATCCATTTGGTGGATTTTAAGATTATGCACTGCCGCTAGTGCTATTAACATCCTAATTAATGTTATTCTTGTTACTGGAAAGTATGTATCAAAGTAGTCCAGACCTTCCATTTGTCTGTATCCTTTGACTACTAGTCTAGCCTTATATTTGTCAATAGTTCCATCGGCTTTCATTTTCCTTTTAAAGATCTGCTTTGATCCTAAAGGTTTATTTCATGGAGAAAGATCAGCCAATTTCCAAGTATGGTTACTTAAAATTGATTCGATCTCACTATTGACTGCTTCTTTTCAATACGTTGACTCAGACGAAGACATAACTGCTTTAAATGTTTGAGGCTTATTTTCAAGCAAGAATGCCACAAAATCTGGTTCGAAAGAAGTGGATTTCCGTTGGCAATTACTACGCCTAGGATCCTCGTTAGGTTATGTATTTTCCATTAATTCTTCACGTGGTCATTTAGGTCTTTCACTTGTCGACTCACATTCAGTTTTATACGGATAAATGTGTTCATAGAACTCAGCGTTATCTAACTCAATTACCGTATTAACATGAATTTCAGGATTATCAGATTTGTGAACCAAAATCCGACAGGCTTTACTGTTCATAACATATCCAATAAATACACAATCCACTTTTTTGGGTCAAATTTTCACCCTCTTGGGTAAAGGAATCTCTACCTTGGCTAGGCACTCCCACACTTTGAAATATTTTAAGTTGGGTTTCCTTCCTTTCCATAACTCATATGGAATCGATTGTGTTTTGCTACGGGGTACCCTATTGAGTATCTTGTTAGCCGTAAGGATGGCTTTCCCCCCCCCCCCCCACACAAGTTTCACGGTGAACCAGAACTGATTATCAAGGCGTTCATCATTTTCTTTAATGTTCTATTTTTCCGTTCCGCCAAATCATTTGACTGTGGAGTATAGGGTGCAGTAGTTTAATGAATAATACCATATTCCAAACATATCTCTGCAAAAGGAGATTCGTATTCTCCACCCTTACCACTCTGAATCATTTTTATCTTTAGATTCAATTGATTTTCCACTTCATTTTTGTATTGCTTAAATGCATCAATTGCTTCATCCTTACTATTAATCAAATATACATAACAAAATCGAGTTCAATCGTCAATAAAAGTTATAAAATACTTTTTCCCACCGTGAGATGGTATTGACTTCATATTGCATATATCTGTGTGAATTAAGCCTAAAGGTTTAGAATTCATGTCAACAGTATAAGGATGTTTAACAAACTTACATTCCACACAGATTTCACATTTTGATTTATCACATTTGAAATCAGGCAATACTTCTAAAGTAATTAATTTTTACAAGGCTTTGTAATTTGCATGTCCCAAACGGGTATGCCATAAATCATTTGACTCCAATAAGTAAACAGAAGAAGAATTCTTATTAATATTGTCAACAAACATTACATTCAGTTTGATGAGGCCCTCAGTGAGGTACTGAAACGACGGCAGGAGTGCCCTTTTTCTATAAATAGAGGGAGCAAAAAACGGGCTTTGCTCCCCTTTACAATATGAAGAAAGTCCATATCTTTCTATTTTCCTCTATCTCCGGCTAGAAAAGAATGTATGCGTCAAACTTTGATGTCTCACTTTCCTAAGAACATCTCATTCTTACTTATTACAGCTTTGTCACGAACTAGGACACACTTAAACCCATTCTTAACAAGCAATGCAGCAGAAACTAAATTCTTCCTAATAGTAGGAACGTGCAGAACGTTGTTCAAAGTCAACACCTTGCCGGATGTCATTTTCAACATTACTTTTCCAGTTCATGTAATCCTTGTTGTTGTTGTGTTCCCTATGAATAAATCTCCATCAAACTCAGCAGGAGTATACGTTGCAAAGGCTTCTTTTGTAGAACAAATATGTCGAGTGGCACCTGAGTTGAGAAACCACTCCTTGGGATTTCCAACTAAGTTGCACTCCGAGATTATTGCACAGAGGTCATCTGCATCTTACATTTCTTCTATGATGTTTGCTTGACTTTTGCCTTTGTCGTTGTCCTTTCTTGGAGCACGACAGTCAGAAAACTTGTGACCAGCCTTACCACAGTTGTAACAGTTACCCTTGAATTTCTTCTTGGCCTGTTCTGACTTCTGTCCGTTGGACTTCTTTCTCTTCTTGCCTTTGGTAGGAGCTTCTTCAACAATATTAACTCCCATTATTATCGAATTCCCACGAGATTTCTTTCCGGCGGTCTTCTTATCTTTCTCGATCTAGAGTCGAATCACAAGATCTTCAAGCTTCATTTTCTTACGTTTGTGCTTTAAATAATTCTTGAAGTCGTTCTACGAAAAAGGTAACTTCTCGATCATTGCAGCCACCTGAAAAACTTCATTTACTACCATATCCTCAGCAATCAGATCAAGAAAAATAAGTTGAAGTTCCCGCACTTGTGATCCAACAGTTTTACTATCTGACATTTTATAGTCTAAAAACTTTGCGACCACAAACTTTTTCAAGCATGCATCTTCTGTCTTATATTTCTTCTCAAGTGCATTCCACAATTCTTTCGAAGTTGTCATTGCACTATAGACAATATATAAGCCATCATCTAAAGCACTCAGAATGTAGCCCTTACATAGGAAGTCTGCCTGTGTCCATGCTTCAATAATCATGAACCTTTCTCTATCTGACATATCAGCAGCAGGCACTGAAATTTCTTCATTGGTAAATTTATGCAGACCAAGAGTAGTAAGCTAGAAAAATATCCGTTGCTGCCATACTTTGAAATTCATACTAGAGAATTTTCCCGGTTTCTCTGCTGGTGGTACAACAGTTCGGGTTGGTGCAGCAACAGCCACCGTAACATTATCATTTGCCATTTCAGAATCTGTAATAAACAGAAATTGATACAAATGACTCAGTAAGCAATAACTTAAATTGCAAACTTAATATGAGTATAAAATCACGAAGGTTTTTGTCTCCACCAAAAACACATATTAAAATAAAATAAATAATTTCCTTAAGATTGTAAGCCAATATGTGTTTAAACAGTACTACTGATTACCAGAAACTTTGTAGAAACACGAAGTTACCAAAGTTTCGATGAACCAGTGAAGAAGAAAAATTAATTAATAAAACTAAAATCTATAAAAACGTACCAGAATCTGAAGAACAAAATGAAAAGAAGATCAAGCCCACTGAATGAATAGTGTCCCCTTAAGGAAATTATTCCCTTCTAATATCCGAGGTTTGATTTGGAATATGTCCTCCCAGGATAGAATGATCTCAATCACTAGTGTATTGATACCCAAAACTCTGGTGTCAGCGAGCCACTCAACGGCAGTAAAGTACACGATTAAGTTTTGTGCGGAAGAAGAAGAAGAACAATTCAAAATTTTCGTAAGTAGTAATCTGAGGAATCAAAGGTAAATATTTATAGACAAGAGGAACTGGTTCAGAAAGGTTGCAACCTTTCAGAAACCACACAACCATTTATGAAAGTTTGCAACCTTTCAAACGGTCCTGGCTGTTCCTGAAAGTTGCAACCTTTCAGAACAGTCATCTCCAATGGCAGAAAATTCAAATAAAAAGGGAAAGTGTTTTAAATAAAATGGGTCGCGTAGATCCGAGTCGGGTCGGAACGTTTCGGTTAATCAACTAAATAATTGAAACATTTTGGCCATTCAATTTAATTTAATTAATTAAATAAATAATTAAAACAAACTTTGTCCAAAAATAATCTCTCGATCGATCATGAAGCCGAAGCCGAGCCGAGCGACAACGGCGCGAGGGGGGTCCCTCCTTCCAACCCTTTTAACAACCAGTAGAAGTGTTTCTCTATTTAAACACTTCAATTTTTCTTTCCACCACCAATGAGGGAGAAATGCCTTTTCTTAAAGCATAAGGGAATCTTTTTCAATTCCTCTTTTCATCTTCCCTTCATTTCTCATTAACTCTTGTTATACCCAATAATGTGTAATCAATATTTCATATAAAGGTGACGATTCAACTTTTGTGACCTATAAAATGAGTCTCTTGAGAGAATAGGAGGCATCGGAGAAAACCCCAAGAAAAAACATATTAATTTTTTATCTTCTTCCCTTAGAACATAGAATAATGATTCTTGCCTTATTCGAATCTTGCTTTCCATTCTAGTAGATTAAACTCTGGTATTAAGAAATCCCCTTGGTGTTCTAGCTTAGAGGAAACGAACTTGATCGATCTTAACCTACTACCTTTAACCTATTTATTCAAATTTTATTGCTAAATCAAAATAATGAATTTTTCGATAAATTAAACAATGCTAGAATCACAATAAAAATTTAAGAAATTAAATACGCTTGATCAAGTTAAGATATTAAATGCCACACGTGAATCAACCATACATAGGGTGTGATGATTATGAGTAGGGGTGTATAAAATCGAACCGAAAATCAAACCAAACTGCTAATTGAGTCAAATAAAAAGAAATTCGACTAATGATTTTGATTTAACTTGATTTGGTGTTGAAAAAAACCCGGCTATACTTGAGTATGTATGTATATTTCATCTATTTCAATATTGTTCGTCAAACTTTTATTTTTAAGAGATAAGTGTCAAAAACACACCTAAACTATTATTATTTTTTTAGTTTCATACCTAAACTATTGAGAGTGTGAATTTTATACCTAAATTGTCT